>BOSO01003229.1:11146-83325 GCA_018403395.1 Gorsachius goisagi | reverse complement strand
TGCCCCGGGGCCCAGTGAGGCCCAGGCCGCCCCGCCGCCAGGCCCGGCCCCCGGCAGCCGCCAGCCGGTGGCAGCAGAGCCCCGCGCAGCGCGGGTCGGGGCGGATCCCCCGGGCCCGGCGGGGAACGCGCGGGGGCCGGGTTTGTCCTGAGGCCGCGCCCGGGCCCGGTGCCCCCCGCGCCGCCCGTGGCTCCCCGAGCAGCCGCCGCCCCGTGGTGCCCGCCCCGCCCGGGCCGGGGGTGGCCGCGGGGGCCGCCACCCCGGAGCAGGGCCATGCCTTGTTGCTGCACCTGCCCCAGACCTTCCATGCAATAGAGCCGTGTCTTAAAATTTAAGTACCGAGCTCGGCTATCTTGCGGTGCGTTTGGTATCTTGCGGTGCGTTTGGTATCTTGCGGTGCGTTTGGTATCTTGCGGTGCGTTTGGTATCTTGCGGTGCGTTTGTTGTCCCGGTGCCGGGGACAGTTATTGCATTGCACAAGAACTAAGCCTTCTCCAGAGCCTCACCATTTTTTAATGCTGAGATTTGGGTATTTTATTAGAAGGGAAAAATCAGGAAAGAGGATACAAACAGCATGAAAGCGAACAAATGATTTGTAAATAATATTTCCTCAAGCTTGGCTCTAAATCTTATCCCAGGCAGTTATTGCAGCTGATGCTCAGAGTCCTGGCCCCCAAGATCGGAAATTTGATGCATGTTCTGTGGCATTCCCTCAATGGTGTCAGTGGAGGAATGAAGCTGATCTGTAATCGGAGAGGGAAACTTCATATATTTTTTCTTGTTTAAGTCGGTGGCCGCAGCTGGAGCAGCTTGTCCCTGTGAAGTACAGGCACCGCAGCCCATCAGCTCTGCTGCGATGCTTTTTTGTAGAAAATGTGATGGCAGCGTTACTCTGGAGCGATAACGTGAGGAGGGGGCAGGGGCTGTTGCTTGGCTGAGCAGGAGCGAATGCAGTATTTCAGGGAGCGCATGTGGCAGCGCTTTGATTTTCAGCGGACCCGTTTGGTTTTTAGACAATATTGACTGGGAAAGCAGCTCCCATCGATTCCTCCCGAGGGCTCTTTTGTTTTATTCTTTGCAATAAATGGGGTTTCCTCGTGAAGCACCGCCTTCCCCTGAGACGAAGCAGCCCTGCCTGAGGTGGCAAGCGGCAGGATGAATTAGGGTGTTTCTGCCTGCAGCTAACGAAGGGGCACGCGGCGCAGTGCCTGCTCCGCCGGGTCAGGGGCCGGCTGAGGGTCCAGCGCTGTCGCCCTGCGTGCTGCCCCCGAGCTCCTCTGCGCTGCGGAGCCCCCGGGCTCCCCGTCCCCCCAGGCCCAGAGCTCAGCAGCAGCAGCAGCACCTCCTGTGCAGGTGCCGAGGGGCATTGCTCGTTGTCACGAGGCTTTTAGAGACTGAGGGACACAAGGTGCTCGAGGTACCGGTGGTCACGTAGTGCTTCTGTGGGGTTTTTGTCATTACAAAGCTGCGTGACTGTGGGGTCATGCCGGGAGGGGTCTCGGGACAGAGCACGCCCGAGGGGTCAGAAGACACACGTCTTCTGTCAGCCCAACTGAGACACGAACAGGCTGTTGGATGGTGAGCAGCTGGTGGTAGTGCCCTCTAAACCTGACTGTCCCCGCCACAGGAGAGCGGGGACCCCGCACCCGGAGGCTCAGACCCGGTGGGGGCTGCAGCAGAGCACCCAGCGCCCGCCTGGGAGCGGAGCCGCACTCTCCCAGGAAACACTCCTGGGAACAGGCGTGCACTGAGCTTGATTCCAGGAATAAGGTCTTAATTGCGTTAGATGTGGTGAGTACGTGTGCATCGTTACGGGGTTTAAGACGCTGTGTTCTCCCAGGGATGCTGGGAAGAGCAGGATGGCTCCAAGGTTGCTGGGCTGTCTTGTGTTCGGTCTTGTTCTCCCACTATTTTAGTTTTGTATGCCTGCCCCATTGCTATGTGCTTCCCTTTTATGGAAGGACCATCCAGAGGAAACAAGAGGGTTGTTTACAGGAATGATGAAAGGAGCAGGAGATTTCAGTGGCACGCTAGAACAAACGCAGAAGAATTTGTGCCCGGGACCGTGTCATGCTCTGCCTTCTCCCAGGCGCTCTCGCACTGATGCTGTTGGCTTGCTTTTTCCTCTGGCATCCCCCGACATCACTGTCCTACCTCCTCGTGTGAGGGCAGGGAAGCTGCTCCCCAGCACCCGGAGGAGCCCTACCTTGTGAGGTTCTGACTCCTGGGCCCTTTCTGCAGGGAGGGTCGGGGTTGATGTTGGGAGGGGGTGCCTGGCCTCTCCCCGGGCTCTGCCGGGACCTGCCAGCATCTGCCACAGCTGAAATGCACCCCGGCACAGCCCCTACCACCCTCCAACACAGCGGGTTTTAGCCTGGAGACAAATTACCAAATGCTGGGGGGGGGAATAGTGCTTATCACACGGAATTAACAGCACGTGTGCAGTAATAGGGGGAGGGTAATTTGTGGGGGGCCGTGGATAACGTCTCGCCTGTGAAGCACTTGGGTCTGCGGTGGGGCGGGAGCTCGCAACTGCATTCTGTGCCTTCAGACCCGAAACTTGGTGTCCTCGCTGCCTTTTAAAGTCTTTGGCTGGGGTGGGCTGTGGCTTCCCTCTGCCCATCGCGTCTGCGGTAACCCCCGCCACGGCACAGTGCACAAGGCAGGGACCCCGGCGGCATCGCAGCCGCACCTCGGGCTGAGGAGCAAACGGGCTCCTTCGTTCCCCAGTCCCACGTTTTAATGGGCTGAGATAAGCAATTTTCCATTAGAAAAAGTGAGGTGCAAACCCAGGAGACGACAAAGAGGGGGCTGGTGGAGAACGCCAAACGGGCTGGCCCTGTTCCTCACGGGTGAAGAGCCAGAGTACAGCACGGATTCCTAACATTGCAAATGCTTCTGGACAGATTCTGCTGGTGCTGAGTGCGTGGCCGTGCCCCAGGTCTCAGCCTCACCCAGGACCCGATGGTTTAACACGAGACCGCTCCGTAGTGCCCAAGTGAAACCTTGGCCTCCTCCAGTCGTCGCTGGGATAATGAATTTGGGTGATTTGCCTTTTATTTAGGTGGACCCAATAATTCAGTCCCTGGGTGGACCAGCAGCCCTTCGCTGTGCGGGCTTTAGGGATGCCCCGAAGGGCAGGCTGTCGCTGGTCGTGCTCGTAGCTGATGAAGGAAAAAACCGTCATCGAAATGAAATGTAAAGGAAACGGTGGCAGCATTTAGCGTGATTAATGCTTCGAACCTGGACTTGAAGTGCGGCGAGTGCTTTCAGTCTTGCTGACTGAATTAAATAATCCAAATTAGTAATGCATTTAAATTTATATTTTTTTTCCTGTGTAAAGGCATTAAAGGGCTTTTAGCAAATGAGGTAAAGATTTTTCCATCCGTGTTCAAAACGAAAGCGGAGCGCTGTGCCGTGGCGTGCCCAAAGCCTGCAGCCAGCTCATGGCATGGGGCTGTGCGTGGCCATGTCCCCCCCCGTGCAGCCCCTCTGGCGGTGCCCGTGGGGGCGACTGCCCTGACTGGTGACAGTGGCTGGGGAGCAGCGCGGAGCCTGGGGCGCTTGTCCGCCCCTCGGGGAGAGGAGCATCCCCTCCTGGGGAGAGCCAGGGCCCCACGGGATGCTCTGGGGCTGCCTGGTGCGGGGGGCTCACCCCGGCACCCCACTTCGGAG
The DNA here is from genome assembly GCA_018403395.1 of Gorsachius goisagi. Lineage (NCBI taxonomy): Eukaryota > Metazoa > Chordata > Aves > Pelecaniformes > Ardeidae > Gorsachius > Gorsachius goisagi. Next base: position 79,650 of record BOSO01003229.1, on the reverse strand, counting down.
GGATTTTAGAGACCCTGCTGCTGCCTGCAGCTCGGGCACGGCTGCGACTGCGGGTCCCTGCCGCTGCCCTGGCTTGCTGTCAGTTGGCAGCGGCTCCGTTGATAAGGGTGCAGATTAATTGCAGCCTCCTCCTTTCTGGTTGGACCGCATCCACCTTGGGCCATTTCGTGCATTTTTTCCTCCCCGATGCCCTCTGTCCGTGGCAGGCGTGGCATCCAGGGCTGCCCAACAGCTCAGGCCTCCGAGGGGCTCACTGCTGCCGGGAGCAAACGCAGCCCGAGCCACGTGGCTGAGATTTTCCGGAGTGGATGTGCATGTGCTTTGGCGACATCCCCTGCGAGCACAGGTTTAATTTCCTCGGGAGGGGGGAAAGGATTTGCCAGATGAGATCAACTCTCGTCCTCCTGGCATGGGAGGTCTCTGCGGCCATGAGATCCCCCCCTGCAGGGGTGTCTGCAAGGCAGGAGGAGTTTTTGCAGGGCCAGCCCCCAGTGTCCGTGTCCCCAGGACAGGTTGCAGTGCTGGAGTGCATCTGCTGAAGCCCTTGCAGCCGGGTCTGAGCTCGCCTGCTCCGGGGGGAAGTTGTGTTGTATCCTGTGCCTGAGCTGGCTGCTGTAGCAGGGGCAAAAATAAGAGCATTTCCCCAACTTTTGTTAACTTCCTCCCCCCCCCCCTCTTTAATGTGCACCTACAGGCTCACTCTATAGCAACCCTGAAAATGGGATTTTAGCAGGCTTTAGGGATTGCAGCATTATCCATCTTCCGTAAATACCGCAGAGCTGTGTGGAGTTGGAAACATTTTTATGACTGCAGCTGGGCTCCAAACCAGCGCTGCGCTCCTGGTGCGCTTCGGGATCGCTTCGCTTCACTGCTGGGTGGATGGCAGCAGCCGCTGGAGCGCTCTGGTTCAAGTGTTTCCTGGGAGCAAAGTGCAGAAAATGGGATTTACTCAATTTTAAATACATCTCTGCATCGAGATCGGGGTAAGTGTTGCAGGTAAATCAGTATTGCTCTGCACCACACAGACACTTCATCCCCCTCCTGAAATCTTAATGAGACTTATGCTTGGAGTGCCTGATGCTACAAAATCAGTGGGGGTTTGTGTCTTGGAAACGAAGCTCCAGCACTGGAGCAAAACTCATCCCAGCCCTTTAAATCTAATCACGCCCGTTGTCAGCATCTAAAGGCCAGACACCCTCCTGGCAGCTCCTGATTCCACCCGAGTGGCCCTCAGTACGCGTCTCTGCGGACATGCAAATGTGTTTGGTCCTATTTAACAAAGATAAATATCTTAATTAAGATAACCAGCCGCCTGGGGGAGTTTGAAAATTAGATGAGCGTGGGCTCCAGAGCGAGAGCTCGGCGCGGATGCTTGGGCTGCTCTTGCAGAGAGCCACAGCGGTCTCGGGCGGCGCTGCAGTCGGATGCAGTTCTGGGGCTCTTGCAGGGGCCCCGTGCCCCCGCGGAGGCTCCGGGTGCTGACGGGTGCCCCCGATGCTGGCCCGAGCCTTCGGACGCTGCCTCCAGGCAAAGGCGCTCGCTTCCCACCCGGATCTGCCTCAGCTGGCGAGCAGTAAATGTTCTGCCAGCAGCTTCAGACATCCCCGTACGTGCTGCGGGGGCTTGTGGTGAATTCCTGTCTTCAAACTGGTGTCGGACTCACTTGGCTCTTTTTCGTTCCCTTCAGAGAAGCCTTTTTAGAAATGGTATTTTTAATAATGATGGGGCAAGTGCCGGAGCCCACCGGAGCCCTGGCGTGGGGCTGGGGAAGCGCTGAGCAGCTCAAAGGCAGGGACCAAACACCGGGGACCCAGAGCCCCCCTGGAGCTGAGCCCTGCACAGAGCCCGTCCCCGCTGCAGGGCGGGAGGGGGGCACCACTGAGGGAAAACCGCTGCAGAGCCCGCGCTAATGGGATTTAATTGCTGCCCCTGGTTTATTGCTTGGCTTTCAGGTGCTCCACGGGGCTTGCAAAGAAGAGTGCTGTGCCAGCGCGGTGCTGTGCCGTCGGGAGAGAGGCACCGACGTGCTCCGAGGTGGAAGTCGCGCCTTCTTTCCCTCCGCACCACTTTGGAACACGAGTTGGTTCTGTGCAGTGCGGCTGGTGCGCAGTCGCGGGGCGCTGGGTGCCTCTGACCGTGCCTGTCCCCCCCTGGGCCCACGCCAGGGCAGGCGCTGGCTCGTCTGCGGAGCGTGCCTGGTCACGGAGGGGCTCCCGGGGGTCCCCGGAGCCAAGCGCACTCGGGCACTAAACACGGGCTTGCGCTCTGCGGCTCCGCACCTTCCCTCCGCAGCACCCACGGGGCTGCTCGGCAAAAGAAAGGGAATTATTCCTTGCAGGAGCAGAGCCCCAGCCCAGCTTTCCCCGCAATCCCGAGGCGTCCCAGCTGCCCAACCCCCTGAAGTGGCTGAGGGTCAGGGGGCTCTCAAGAAGCCTCCAGGGTGAGATGCAGCCTTTTTTTTTTTTTTCTCAAAAGAAAGAAAGAAAAAAGTCTTACATAAGTCAAAGCGTCTGCTCATGCGTGGCTGATGCCTTCCCTTCCCCCTTCCCCTGGCGTGGTAACAGAAGTTCATGGGAATGATATCGGTGATTGTCTCCTGTCAAAGTTATACCTCATCCACGGGTCTTTTGGGGACAAACTCGCGTTCCCCACTCCCCCGCCTCACGGGGTTACTGACGGCTTTGGATCCAGCTGACGAGGCGCTCTGCTGCCCCGCTGCATTCCGAAATGAGCTGGCAACAACAAAGCCCAAACCGATGGTCCCCGGCCCGGCTGGTGCGAGGGTGGCACTGTCCCTGCCAAAGTCACCTGAATCGGGACGATTGTCAGGGAGTTAGAGCAGAGGCTGTTGAGGGGTAGTGGTGGCAGCTGATGGAGCTGGGCTCCGATGGTGAGTAGTGGTGCTGCGGCGTGCTCGGCGCTGTGCCATCGGCGTGCCCGGGGCGTGCTCGGCGCTGTGCCATCGGCGTGCCTGGGGCGTGCTCGGCGCTGTGCCATCGGCGTGCCCGGGGTGTTCTTGGCGCTGTGCCGTTGGCGTGCCTGGTGGGGCAGCCTCAGGCGGCACTGGCCATGCCCTCCTGGCCCCCCCGCCCTCCCTGCCCACCGGCGGAGGTGTCTGTGCCTTCCCTGGGGCAGTGCTGACTGGCAGCGAGTGCAGTGACAGAGCTGAGGATTTGCACCCTTTAGGTTTAAGGATGTGCGCAGGCAAGCTCCTGGGAAATTGTGTTATGGTTGGTTTGTCTTATGAAAAGTGCGAGGAGACGTTTCGGTGAGCTGACAGCTAAAACGCCCTCGAGACGCTTTTTCATCCAAGCCACCCTTTCCCATTCCGACGACGCTTCTCTGCGCCTTTTCTAACTTTGCTCACTTGGTTTAAAGCCTTGATGGGCCCGGCTGGCTGGCGCGGCGGGGGGACGAGGGGCTCCCTGCCCACCCTTTGCTGCCGGGCGCAGCCTCGGCTGCCGGCTCTGTAGTGGGAAGCCCGCAGAGCCTGGAGCAGGCAGGTGCCCGCCGCCCAGCCGAAGCCTGCCCGCCTCCCCGCAGGAGCACTGGGGCTGCGCCAGTCTGCCCAGTACCACCCAGTGGGGAACTGGGCTAAAGCACTTCTGTGCTGAATCTTTAATGGTCTGTCTTGCCTGAGTTTTGTTCTTGTTTTCCTGCATGGCGCTCTCGGTTCTGGACGTTCTGGGTCTGTGTCTCCGTTTAGACTTGCGTGAGTCCCCGTGTCCGCAGCAGGAAGGCTGGGGCTGCCAGCAGGGATTCCTCAGGGGTCCTGAGGGTTCAGGGTCTTTTTGGAAAATGAGCTTCTCTGCACGAAAAGCTGAAGAACTAGGACGTGTATGTCCTAACACTGAAGTTCTTTCCGAGTCAGTGTTTCTGAGGCAGAGGGGATGTTCCTGTGGTTGCTGTGAGTATTTAAATCGCAGCTGCACGGCAGAGATTGATTTCCATGGACCTTACCTTAGGGATTTAGGGATCTCCAGCCAATCTGACCCCCGGGCAGGGTTACCCCCTCCCAGCTGCAGCATCATGCACCCCCGGCACCGGGGACGGAGCAGAGGGGCTCTGCCACCCCAGTGCTGCGGAGGCTGAGAACCGCTTAATATGCAGGACTCGGGGAGGGCGTCAGTGGAATGGCAAATACAGCGACAGAATAAACCAGACATAATCTTCAGCAAAAGCAAGAAGTCCCGGAGATGAGCATTTTGGTGGCAAATCCGCAGACTCTCGGCACACGAGGCTACAAGCAATTTGCATCCAAACTCTGCTCCCAAGTCCTTCAGCTGAAAAAGGCTAAACCTGTGCGGGAGAGCTGGAATGCCGCCTGAGAGACGCCTCAATCAGTGGATCGACATTTTTGCCTTTGTATTTTGCCTATTTCACCCATTTTTCCTCTGCAGGAGAATGCAAATGCCGTTTCCTGCTGGATAGCTAGTCTGGTACCTTCCCTGCAGCTCTCGCGGGGGGCGAGTACAGAGCAGTGGATGTTGTGCGCGCCCAGAGACGCGGAATAACCGCACAGGGAGGCGCTCGAAGGAATTTAGCCCTGGAAGGTAAAGTAATCTCACGCAGAGATAGCAAGGGTCTTTGCGCTGCCGTCCTGGTGCTGGACGCTACCTGTGGGGCCTTTTGGCTGGTCCTGCTTCGCAAAAACACGCAGCATCCTTGCTTTTCTGTAAGCAGCTGAATTGATTTTGGTCAGCTTTTTCTGGAGGGAAAAACGAGGAATTGGCCCCCGGCTGAGAGCCACAGCTGAACCGAAGAGCTGGCAACAGGGTAAGCTGTTAGAGATGATCAAATAGAATGGAAAATATTCCAGAGCTGCCAATGCGTCTGACGGTGCGCGGCTTATCAGCTTGAGAGCTTTTCTATGGGAGTAGCTCAGAGCTGCTGAGATTGCCCACGATTTTCATAACACATATTGGACCAGCAGCCGTGTCCAAATGGGAGGGACCTGCACGTGTGAGAACAAGGGCGCTCAGGCGTCAGCAAGCATCTGCTGTGGCAGAAGACCAAAACCGGCAAAGGCTAATTCATCGATGGCTTATTATTTGAATTTGTGTCCCTGTCCTGAGCGCAGGCTGCGCCGGGCTCGTCTGCTGCCTCCTCTCCCCGGGCTGCCTGTCGAGCAGTCGCTGGCATTTCATCACTGCCCTCGGGTCGGGTCCAACTCGATCAGCATCGGTTTATTGTGAAATGCCTGGAGGGATTTTACTCATCGTGTCTGTCTCAAAACAGTTCAAGAGAATGTTTAAATATTATTTCTGGCTCTTTCAGCCTCTCACTCCAACAGCTTTTTCATGGAAGTTTCCATGCTGCTCTGTCAAATGGTAAGATTTTTTTCCCACTGATTTACATTGGCCTAAAAACATTGAAGTAGACTGATAAACAAAGAAAATATTTTGGTTTTGCTTTCAAGGCATTTCTGCATGAAACAACCAGCTCCTGCTGGGCCCATGGCATGGATAACTAGCAGCAGAAGGGAGCTGACAGCAGCTTGGTGCGGTGTTACCTGCCAGTGTGACCTCCGCCGGGGGGATAAACACATTTCAGCACAGGGGCTGTGAACGCTCTGACTAATGAAAGGTTATTAGCATTCCCCTGTTGTCTTTTGGGCTTGGAAGGCAGCGGCCGAAGCCCTTGGCATCGCTGGCTGCCCTGCTGCGCACGAGGCTGCTGCGCTTTGCTGGCCAAGAGACGGCAGCGGGGCGGTGGGACCATCGTTAAACCGGAGGCTTTTAGTCAACAGCTAACGACGTGAAGCAAAGCCAGCGCCTCTGAATCAGCCTCTGCTGCCTCGTGTCTGTGAATCGCACCGCAGTTTATACGTGTTCACAAAAAATTCAATGGACGCTGCAGGGCTGACCCAGCACCCCTTCACAGATGCTCCCGTACTCTGCCCCTGTGAAATCTTCTGGCTGCCTTGATCCCAGGCCTGATTTTTCTCTGGCGGATGAGCAGCAATAGCAGCTGGGATGAGAGCCCCGTCCTCCGTCTCGCCCAGCCCCACCGCCCCCTCCCAGGACGCCTCTCCAGCCCCCTTGGCCCATCGTGCTCGAGCAGGCGGGAGCGTTTTGCCTCACCGCTCACTGCCGGCCAAGGGTGGAATTCGGCTGCGCAGCCCAAGAAGGTGATGCTCTCTAACTCTTGAGTCCTGCAGCATTCAGGTGAAGGCACAGGTTTTTATTTTTCTTTTTTTTATATGGTGCTGTTATCGTGGAAATAGTTTAAGTTGCTTTTTATTCAGTAGCAGCCTGTGTGGATGGTGCTTGGCTGTAGACTCACTGCCCTTCGCTATTCATCGGTCTACCAAAATAAAAAACAAACGTGCTGCTGTGGTAATGAAACGCTTGTCCCCGTTCCTGGGGAGGGGGGGGTTAATTGCTGACCAGTAAGCTCATGCCAGGCAGCGTGTGAACCTGGGGCGAGATCTGCAGCGTGCCTGAGGGAAGGGGAAAAACAGAAACCTGAAAAAGAAGCAGAAGAGATCGCTACATTAACTTTCCACAGCTCGCAGAGAAAGCAGCAGAAATGGACTCCTTAAAGTGAAAAGAATGGGCGCTTAAATGGCAAGGAAATGATTCTGTAAATTCTAGTGCTTCAGCAAGCGTCAGCCAGTAATCTCACCCATTCAAATATATAAATTCAGAGATTGAGAACGCGTAAGGCCAGCAGAGACCATTACGATCATTTCTTCCACCCTCCTCCCCCGCGTGGCTCGGGGGGTACCTTCTGTGTACGTGTATGCGAGTTACCGAGTGCCAGGTCACCGAGCCTGACTTTATTTTACCCGATTCGAAACCCAGACCAGCACAAATCCAGAGTAAGACAGTGAAAATTACACTGCTACAAAACCCCATCTTACAGGAAAAATCAGGCACACGTGTGCATGGTTTTCAGGTAATGGCCCATCTGGGTCACCAGAGCTACAAAATGAAGGGCTTGAAACAAACCTGTGAATGCAGGAGGCAAAGCGAGGCATTCGATTGATTTATAGAATAGATAAATAGGCTCTGTGTGCGCACGCGTGTAAAAACCTCGCTACAACAAACCTAATCAACAGGAGAATTCCTAACGTGCAGCGTGGGGCGTACCAGTCGCTGGCCTTCAGCAAGCACCGTGTGCCACGGGCACCGCGACAGCGCCGGCGGCAGAGCCTTGGCGTGGGCCTTGCTAAATGGCAGCGCAATTTGTTTTGCGAGGTGCCAAGTTCCCCCAAACTCCCAGGCAATTATTAAACCTCCTGAAACCACACCGGTGGTACTCGGCCATGGCCGTTGCTACCTGCCATTATTTTTTTTGTTTTTCATCCATAAGGCCATGTATTTTTAGCCTGATTTTTGCGCTGTCCCCTCTGTGGAATTCGAAGCGCGGGATCTGGCCATGCCCAGGACAGCGGTGATGGTGATGATGGTGACGATGCCCGTTTCCATGGCAACCCAGCAGAGCCCTGTGCAGAAGGTCGTTCCTATAGCAAAGGGCTGACGTACACCTGTATGGAGGAACGCGTACGGCGAAACGGGAACGGGAGCCGGGACTGACTGCGAGGCGCTGGCGCAGGTTAATCGCAGAAGGGGGGTCAGATGGGGCCGCCTTTCCCGATCTCACCGATGCCGTGCCCCGGGTGGTTTTTATGTGAACCTTTCCTGGAAGGGACAGGCGAAGACTCTCACCCAGCTTACGGCGTCGCTCAGTGACACTGCTCCTTCGTCACCCGCGCGAGGAACTGATCCCAGTGCTGGGGACTCGGTGTCCCTGCCCTGTCCGCGGGGGTTCACCGGGCAGGACAGACAGACAGACAGACGGGTGCCGTAACTTGTGCTCCGGTGGGGAGGTCGGTGCTAGGAGGGAACTTCCACGGGTGCATTAAAAAGGAGCGAGGCAGGCACTGAGAACGCCCGGTAGACGAAGGACTCGGTGCTGGGAAATCAGCTCGCCCGACAGTCCTCCAGAGGAGTTCAACGGTTCCCACGCCGGTGTTTAATTAAACGTCAACAGAAAATGGGAGCGGAGGGCGCTCTCGGTGCCACACGGGCGGCTTCGGGGGCGCCCAGCTCCCGCCGCGGCCAGGCCCGGGCCCAGCACCGCCCCCCGGGGCTCCTCACGCCCGGTGCCGGTTCCTCCCGGCGCCAGCGCCCTCCTTCCGGCCGGGGCGGGCGCAGGGTTCGGCCTCGGGGTGCCCAGGCCGGCGAGGGCCGCCCCGCGGCAGGGAGGAGCCCCGGCAGGGCGGCCTGAGGGAGCTGGGGGCCGAGGCGGCCTGGCCTCGGCCTGCGCCCGTCCCCCGGCGAGCTCGGCCCGGCCCCGGCCTACCGCCCCCGGCCCGGCCCCGGCCCAGCCCCCGGCCTATCGCCCCGGGCCTACCGCCCCCGGCCCGGCCCCCGGCCCGGCCCCCGGCCTACCGCTCCCGGCCTACAGCTCCCAGCAGCCGCGGCGCCGGAAGCGCGGCCCAGTGTGGGCGCGCAGGGCTGAGCGCGGGGCATTCAGACTCGCCGCCTGCCGGGCCGGGCCGGGCGTGAGGTGAGGGGCGCGCGGCGCCGGGCCGGGGCCGCCATGGCCCTGGCGCTGCCGGTGCCCGTGCCCGAGCTGCCGTGGCCGGCGAGCCTGTCCCCACTGAAGGTGCGTGCGGCCGGGGGGGGGCGGCGGCGGCGGGGAGCGTCCCGCGGGGGGCCCGGCCTCAGGCGGAGCCGCGGCGGCCCGGCAGCCCCTCGGCCCTGTGAGGCGAGCGGGGCGCGGCGGGGCCTCCGCGGCTCTCCCCGGCGGCGGGACGAGGGCCCGGCCCGCCCCGCTCCTCCGGGCCTCCATGTGCCCCCGCCGGGGCCCGGCTCCGGGCGGCCCGGCCGCGGGTCATCCCGCCGTGACCTCCGGTTCTCGTTGCAGGCAGTGGATGACCTGTTGCGGTGCGGGATTTGCTTTGATTACTTCAGCATCGCGATGATCATCCCCCAGTGTTCGCATAACTGTAAGTACGGAGGGCGGCCGCCTGCGCATTCCCGGCTCCGGTGGCACCCGTGGCACCCTACTGCCTCGCCTGCTGGCTCTGTGGGTGCTGCCTAAATTCACAGAGGTCAACGCAAAACTTGGCTCCTCTCCATTGCAAATCCGTGCCTCGTGTCCTGGGATTAACGCTGTATTTTATGGGCGATCACTTAAAGCATCACTGTTGAGTTGGTGGTTGCAGTTTAAATTTACTTGAGTTTTAGTAAAAATGGCTCAAGAATAGGAGCCAAGGGAAGTGGGGCGTTTGTGGCAAGTCAGTAAAGGGGCAGTGACGTTGTCCTTCCCTCCATCCTGCGGCTTTGTGGAATTTAGAATTAACATATTTCATGTAAGTGCCCCTTCCCATACGCTGCAGCGATTATGGGGGTGGCAGTGATGGGGGTGTGCCTTGTCCCTGTGACTCCACGCAAGCCTGACTTGCCGTTCAATTGACATATGGGTAGGACCAAAGACGGTGTGCAGAAATTTTGAGGGAATGGTTTGGTCTTCGTACCTCTTTCCCAGGAAACACAGGACTGCAGAATGACCTTGTGGGCCTTATGAGCTGGCACAATCCTCTTGCACCCTACCTGAGTGACAGGCAACTACTGAAAAATATCCTCATAAAAGCTTTTCTCCTTTAGACCTTCAGAGACAAGTCATCATTTGACCATTTATTGTTTACTGGCAATGCAGAGCAGAGATTACGGATCCTTTATTTCCTTTACAAAACATGCAGCTCTTCTGCTCGTGGCTTAGCCAGCAAGGACGTTCTCCTGTGAGGTATTGCAGAGGGGCTCTTTTGGGTGAAAGCTCTGAAGCAGCCAGGAACCTTTCCTTGTGCGGTTACAGTTGCACCCTTCTGACAGCGCAAACGCACGTTCTCTGGATTAATGCATTTAAATGCCACTTATTCCTACAGTTCTTCATATTAGTATCTTCATAACGCAAATAAGCACAAATACAGGCTGGGCAGTGAATGGATTGAGAGCAGCCCTGAGGAGAAGGCTTGGGGGTGTTGGTTGATGAGAAGCTCAACATGAGCCGGCAATGTGTTGGAGCCTTTATCCCAAGCAGAGCTCAGTGCAAGTGGTTGTCAAATGAAATTCATGCTTTGGGATTCTCCTCAGTACACTGAAACAGTGCTGGGGCTGAGTCTTATGATTAGTTTGGTAGATGCGGTTTTACAGACAGGTTTGGTCTGTCGGTGCAGATGGAAGTGAACTTTGTGGCACCAGTTAATTCTTGGTGTATGTGCTGCCTACGGGAGGCAGAGACCCATTTTGTTACCCCAGGAACGGCAGGCTGAGACCGGGGCTATTTGTCCCATAGGAAGAGGCGGCGAGTGGGAGAGGAGGGACTGGAGATGGAAAAATGTGAGGCCGTTGTCTTCTCTGCACGTGCCCAGGGCCAGCCCTGGGCACAGCCGCTAAGACTGAGCTTGTGTCGCTTATTATCCTCAAACACGCTTCAGCGACCCTGCTTATGAGCAGCCATCAGGCTGCAAACGTAGGACAGTCCCACTGCTCTCTGCAGGTCACTGGTCATCACATGTTGGCAGGCTAGATCTATGAGCCCGTTCATATTCATTAGATTAAAATTGATTTCCTATTTTTTTAATGAATTTCTCCCCCCATATCACACCTTACTATATAATGTAATTTTTGAATGTTCAGCTAGATTTACGGTTTTAAGTGTTGAAGTAGTGCATTAATGCCCCTGCTGCTTTTTAGACTTCTTCACAGAGGGTCTTTAAAATAAAATACATGTGCTTGGGGGGCTGTTGCCAAGTGCGTGAGGTGCTGAGACTGACCAGTAATGATCTAGGAAGTGAACCTCTGTTTTGCTGGAGAGTGCTTAAGCTTTTTATATCTTGAAGTGGTTGTGAAAGCTCATAGATAAGTAGAGAAAGTAGAATCATTGCAGGAATTTACTGCGACAAAATGAAGCTTATGCCGTATTTCACCAAAGCGCCTACGGAAGCATCCCGTGACGATGATGTGCCTTGCTTTTCTCGGGGACACATTTAAGCCGTCTCTCAGTTAGCATTTCCAGCGCTGCTTCCCATCCTTTTTAGCCTTATCCCTCAACAACAGGTTGGTATTGTTTTGGAAAGGGGAAGAAACATGGGGAAAAAGAAGGGACAGAGAGTTTGTCTGGGGCTGCGCAGGAGGGTGAAAGTGATCCAGCATTGGTCACGGAAAAAAAAAAAAAAGCAGTGGTGGGGGAGCGAGCAGTGCAAACACAGCTGCTTTTAGTGGTGGTGAGGACTAAGGGGTTCTTGTCTTGCGTTAAAGAAACAAAATAAACATCTGCTCTTGACAGAAGGACTGAGATTAAATGTTGAAGATGCATAAAATACAGATTTTTTTTTTTTTTTTTTTGCTACAATGGTAATCTTTATGGAACAGTGTGTATTTTCAGTATTGGTGTGTTGTGGAATAGTTTGCCTATATTATACAAAACAAGAATGTACTAGTAAGGATGTTGAGCTGCATTTGGAAGAATGCCTGTTTAAAAACTGCATATTTCCTTCTTCCAGATTGTTCCCTCTGTATACGCAAGTTTTTGTCCTACAAAACTCAGTGTCCAATGTGCTGTGTGGTAAGTGTTTTTCTTTTCCTCAGCTTGTTTCTAGTTTATTTTTGGCAAATCTCAGGAGCTTTTCCCTTTCGACTATGCTAAATAATTAATTCTGGTCCTATATTTCCACCTCTCCTTTTGGTAACAGGTCTTTGGGCAAAGTGTGGTGCTCTTACAACTGGAATTCTCCTGTTCCAGAGCTGCTCTTCTGTCAGCATAAGCAGGAGTAGACGGAGCATCAAGCCTGGGTTTTGGCTCACAGCTGTGCATATGATCTGTTGTGAAACATTTAACATTGCCTCCTAATTTATTAAAATACACCGTCATTTAAAACATGAGTGCCGAAATTTAAGCACTTAAATTTTCCGTGATTGAGTGGCCTCACTTCATCTTTCAAGGAATCTTTAGAGGTGTCCACAAACCGCTTAGACCTAAAGCTCACGGGTTCTGTTGTGTGGCTTTTTTGGGCTGAGAGCACTATGTTACGCACCGGGGAGAGGAGGCGTTTGCTATGAGAATCGGTAAATGTGAAAAGCCCTAGCGGCCCGCTCTGCGGGTGGGTGATTATTACGATTTCACTTGAGGACTTCTTTGATTAAAGAACACAGAATGCAATTTATTCTAGGCTTTAATCTGGCTTTTCATCTGAAGCCAATTGGGCTTTATTGAACTCCTAAAAACGGTAGGCTGCCTGAAAACAATGAATGGCGCTTCAGGAATATTGGTGAAATGGAAGTCATTTTCTTCTGTGTTTCTAAAGCATGAACCAGACAAGACTTTTCAAGACTGAAAACAGATCTATTTGTAGCCTTCCCAGTTTTTAAACCTTCAAACAAGTGCAGGCTACTTGATGTGCATTTCTGGGGAGTGCATTTTACTACCACCTTCTTAAAAATCACAGGTATTGATATGAGCAGGACTAATAAAAGCTTTGTTTAAAAAAAAAAAAAGCAGCGGAGAAATAAAAATCAGAAAGTGTTTTAAAAGAATGAATTGAATCCACAAAGCCATCTCATAATTCATATTTTCATTCCATAATCACTCGAAAGATTAACATTTCCTTTCATCAGTTTTCATGCCTAGTTGCTTAAGGTTCTTATCACATTCATGGAATCCACAGTTCGGTTTTCAAAATTAGACCTGGGCTCCAGTAAAGCATTTTTGGAGACTGGGTACACTGGATTCTTGTTGCTTTAGCTTTATGCTTCTTTTTTATCTATTGCCCATAATTTCCCAGACTTGCAGCTCTCAAGCAGTTATATTATTTGGGATATGTTTGCACTTTATGCATTTTCATTCACATAGCAATTTAGCAGGGGGTTGTTGAAGCATAGATCCAGAAACAAATTATTGATCTCCTGAACGTTTTCTGGTACTTGTTGTTTTCACTGCATTTGAATGATTTTGGTTTTGGTTTTTTTTTCCCCCCCCTCTTTTCAATAGGCAGTCTCAGAATCTGACCTGAAAAATAACCGGACATTAGATGAACTAGTGAAGAGCTTTAATTCTGCAAGGTATGCTGTAATTTTATTAATACAGTCTCTGGTTTGGCAGCTGGAAAGGCAGGCGTGACTTATGTGACCAGGCCAGGAGACCTTGTAGAGGAGCAGTGTGAGGACCGAGCGAAAATACTGTGCTGTGACAGAAGTGCTGTCAAAGACGAACATTTAGGCTTTTGGAAAAACCCTACAGTTTTCTGGCTGAAGGTTGCTGTCCCCTCAGGTGATGTGTTGGGGTTATGTAAGCTTATTTTGGTTCTGCTTCTGGTTAGCTGCTGTGTAAGGTACGGTCCCTTCCAACATGTAGGAAGTTAAGGACATGTGCCGGGATTCTGTGGGGAAAATAACGGTAATAAATATTTTCTTCTAAGATCCTTCCTATGTGTGCAGGGGAAATTCTGAACACAAAGATTTTGTCAACTTGCAAGAGAATTCTCTTGGTGAAGCCATTGGATGGGAAAAATGTATGTACTGAGGGCCCACAAGTGGGAGTTCTCCTGGTTTAAGAGAAGTAATGGAGTATTGTGCTTTCACCTGGATTTCTCATCTACTTTTCTGTTCGTTTTTAATTAATTTTTGATCTCCTCATCCCTTGGAAAGACAGGAACAATAGAACAAGCATGACTTGGTAAATGCTTACCACTGTAGGTATGAGATTTCTTGTGTTACGTCTCTCTTTTCCTTTGGCTAGAAGCAGCTCTGTGACTCGCTAGGTAATTTGTAGGTGTTCCTGTGTCTATGGGAGATAAATACACGATCATCTTTTTCTCTGAAATGGACTGGGAGCTTGCAGTCAATGAGATTCTTGGCTTCGTAAGTGATAGGAAGAATAGTTCAGTTTATTGCTTTGTTTCTTGAGAGAGTTTCTCTGTGATGAAGATCTAATGTTCTGTGTGACCACTATTAGATTGAATTGATTTTATTTGAAGAATTGAAATTCTACTGTTCCATTATTTTAGCTTGAACTCTGTCTTTGGTGTTTCCTAGTGATAAATGGATTACTTTTTTTTTTTTGGTAATGTCTAATTTTGTAGGGAACAAGTAGTGCTGACTTGGATCCATTATGATATTGAATCTTGAACGTTTTTTTTTTTTTTTTTTTTTGACTGCTTTAATGGGTCAGTATAAATCTTACCAGTCAGAGGAGTTTAATAATCTTCCCTTCTGCGACTTGGAGTTCAATCAATCAGTTTCTCAACACGCAGTTGGATCAATAAGGCAAAACCTGTAGGGTCCTGGTCTGCAGCGGGTGGGGGTGAGGTGGGAGAGCGCCGTGCAGGCTGCTTTTTGGGTTTCTGTAAGAAAGGCCCATCAGCAAATGGCTTACTGAGGTAACTGCTTCAGTAATAGACTCGTAGGAGGAATATAGGTAGAGAGTAAATCTTGGTTGTTTCAGCTGCCGGGCACCCCGCGTTCGTGCCCCTCTCAGCCTGGGACTGGGTTTGCGCTGCAGGTGGCCCTGGGCTTGCCGGGGGCGTTAGCGATACGAGTGTCATTGAAGTGTAAGAGCATGTTTGGTTTCTACCCTAGTGATGTTGGTACAGGATAAATCTTCTGTCTCCCCACTCCTTCCCCATCTTCTCTGGGTGTTTGGTTTTTTTTTTTCTTTTTTTTGGCCCTCCCCCAAACAAATCCAAAGCCCAGGGGTTGACTCTTGAAACCTGTGAAGCTCAAGTCCATCCGGACTTGACTTTGATCCTCAGGTAGTTTAGTGTTTATGAAAATTAGGCCTTAAATCTTTTCAGTATTTCACAAAACTCAAACATATTTCTTAAGTCAGGCCTGTAGGGAAAGAAAATGCTAATGTTGGTAGTACTTAGCAAAGTAAAAGCTGTGTGCCAAGGTCAGTGTGTGCATGGAATGGAAATAATTTTCAACAGACCAGAGTGCTGATCCCATTTATACTTCTGCTCAATATTTAGCTCGTGCACAAGTGTTGGCAGAATTAGAGCCTTCGTGATCCTTCCTGCTCGGTGAGTGTTGCCTTGGGAGTCCTGCTTCCTCCTGGTGGAAGTGGTGGACTCGGATTTGAAGATGTCTCGTTCACTGTGGCCCATTAACATCACGTTCTGTGTGACAGGGTAGAGGAGCGGTTTTGAATGGGCTTAAACAGGTTGGAATTCCCACTGCCCACACCCAGATCCTGAGCAGGGAAGGAGTTGAGGGGGTGGATGCTCTGGTCACTTATGCCCGTAGGCTCCCACCTGGGTAAGAGCAGCCTTCGCTCAGCTTCCTCTGCTGCTCGTGCTGTGCTCTGCAGGCAGAATTTATCCCTCTGACCAGGCTGGGAGAGCAGGACAGGGCGTGCTGTTTGTGTCGTCTTTCCTTTAGGAACAATATTTTATCAGTCGCAGTGAGGCCAGTGTCTTCAAAAATAATAAGTGTGAAGTTTTGGGGATGTTCTGAAATGGATTGCCTTGTCCTCAAAGACAGATGTTATTGGGATGAAAGTTGCCAGTTCCTGCGCCTCACCTAGTTAGAAAAGTTAGTGGTAGAAAGGAGAATTATGCTTGCGTAAGTAGAAACGTAGTTCTTGCTGAAAATTATCTGCGCTTTTTTATCCACACATAGGGAAGAAAAATATGTTTTTACTTTCAAGTTTATATCTTGGTTTCCTAAGCAGGGTTACTTGACAGGTAGTGAGTCAGGGGAATAAACACATCCAGTCTGAGTGGCTGAGGGAGCAGGTCCTGTCATTCCTAATACACTGCCTAAACTTCCAGGAGGACTGCAGGAGGAATTTCAGGGAGACAAATTGTCCTTGGGTACGATTAGGACTGTCCTGTGTGAGCTGTTCCTAGGAAGATTCACAACCCCTTCTCTTCTCCGGAATTTATTTATGTGAAAGCACTAGATTCCTACCTGCTTCCTCTGCTTCATAGCTGCTTTGGCAAGGGGGGAAGTAAATGGGCCATAAAATGAGAACCAGGATCGTGAAGAAGGAGGAGACTGAAATTTTTTTTTGTGGGTCTTGAAGATCTGAAGGAAAAAAAAAAAAATTCAAGAAGTTTATACTGCTATTAAAGCCTGTCTGGCAGAGCGAGCCTGTTGTACGGAGCGTGGTAAACGACTGTATGTTTGCAGTTAAACTGAAAGAAGTGTAACTTCCTGTCCTAGCCCAAGCCAGCGATTAAAGAGGATGGGTCTCGGAGGAGGATTTGGGTAGTGGTTATAACCGTGCACGTCGGGACTCGCTAACGTGTTGTTGATTGATCTGTCAGCCTTTAAAGGGTGCCTGTGCTACCAAGCGGGGGCTTGGCCGCTGTGGTGCATTTACTGCTTTTTGTGCCGGGGAGGTAAAACTGTGTCTGCTGAAACCTTCCAGGGGTGATAGCGGTCTGTGTTAAATTCTTAAAAGCATGTAATGGATCATGTTGAAAACGCAGAGTTTTCTGGAAATGGTGTTGTCCTGCTCTGTACCGGTAGAATCAGTCTCTGGGTGAGCCAGTCTGGTGGTGGTGGAGGGTGGGCTTCTCCACTGGCCGCATCCTCTCTCTTGACTCTGCCGTCCACTGGAACGACGGACGAATCTTCCCCTTCAGTCAGGCTTGTCCGAATCACACCAATAACAGCTGTCAGAATTCCTGTGAATAACGAGGAATTGGAGTAATTCTGTCCGGCGGTGTGGGAGGGGAGCGGTGGTTGCTAAAGGCACTGTCGATAGCCCAGGGCTGCGCGAGGGCTCCGGCTCCTCTGTCCCCGGGGTGCTGGGGTTTGGGGTGCCTGTCCGGCAGGGCCACTAGGTGTCATCACACAGCCAGTGAAGCTGCTCTGAGGGCCCACAACTCTGGGAGAAGCCAGTCTGGGACTCTTCTCTCCTCCTGTGAATGTAGTACTAGCATTTTCTGTATTTTCCCACCAAAACAAAAAAAGGCATACAGAGATTTCATGTGTGTTTTGGTAAACAAGTTTTCATATTCTCATTCTTTCCATTGATTCTGTGCCAAAATCAGATCCCTTCGGAAAGTCTGTTCATAAGTCTTTATCCTTCAGTATGAGGAAAAACTCTGTAGGATTATTTGTAGTTAAAGCAACCTTTGCTATCACCTTATTGTTAGGATAGGTTTGGGGTTTTGTATTGTTTTCCCAGTTTCTTTCTCTTTGTTTTATACCAGACCATATTTTATTGAGACAACTGTTACTACAGAATCTGAAATTTCTGTTCAGAAGATTTCTCTATGTTGACTCCCTTCTTGCAAATATTAACAAGTTGCATTTGAAGTGAAATGGTCTTTTATCTGGGTAGTCTGCCTTGTCAGCTCTGGAGCAACTCTCCTGGGTTCAGAAGTCTGCCCTTTCATACAGAATTTGCTGCAAAAATGCCGAGCTTTGCGCTCTGAGCCTTTTGGCGTGTGCCCACCGCCTGCTTCTGCTGGCCACAGAGCTGCCGTCCGCCCCCCAGCTCTGCCTTCAGCCTCCATCGGGGTGGCTCGGCTGCCCCTTGCTTGGGCTTGCAGCCCGTCTCGGGTCCAGGCCCACCTCCGAATGTGTGTTTTGGCCTGGCAGCCTTCCCAAGGGACAAATCCGGCTACTAAGTCTCTGCTTTGGAGAACTCAAGGTACTAGGAGCTGTACTACTGTGATACTTCCCGAGAAAGAAATGTTAAGAAATGGCTACACGGATCACTCGTAAGTCTGGTGAAAAGATAAACTGATGCGGTGTTTGACTTTTTTTGGAGTGTTGTCGACTAGTGTGGGCACATTGGGAAATGCATTTGAGCGAGTGAATACATGCTGTGGAAAAATAAACAGTCGTACTTGGTGGTTATGAATAGTAGAATGTGTTACTTTGACAAGAGGAGGAGCTCTCAAAAGCAATAGAAAATACACGAAAAGTTGAGGGACAGCAGCTGTGTTCTCTGGATGAAGACAAAGAATATAGGCAAGGAGCTAATTGCTCGGATATTGTTGCCTTTTGGGGCTGTATCATTATTTTATGGGAAAGCTAAACTGTGACAGGATGCCAAATGATTGCATTTACGGGTCTGTTTTATGTTTTCTGAGCCATGCAGAATTTAGCTTGCTGTAGCATAGGATGCTGGGCTTCTGTGTCAAAAGGGTTGCTTAACAGCCGAAATAATAACATTAAGACTGTTACTCTGATTAGCTACTTTAATGGTAGGCTGCTGTAGGAAAACCTGGGGGAGCCTGAAGAAATAGACATTTGTTTTTACATAACCAAAAGATTAATTCCTTGTTCAAAAAGGGGAAACAAATTGTTAAAATGTCCCTCTTTGGTCAAACACCCAGCTGCATCCTTTTGAGGATTAAACTTTGCCCAAGTGTATTAGGAATAAAAGGCAACTAATTTGCTTGCTTTTGAACCTGGCTGTAGACTCTAACCATCTGCTGGAGCAGGAGTGGGGCAGGGCTGCCCGAGGGTGCTCTGTCTCTGTTCCCACCCAGGAGCTCCTGAGCTCCCCGTGAAGCTGGTCCCACGCCAGCAGTAGCCAGACCACTGCGTATCTGTGTCAGCCGGGGAATTAACCTCCTTAAAAACTTCAGTCCATATCTAGGCATAAGCAGACAAACACATAGTTTTGCTGCCACGCTTAATTGCACTTGTTTGCACTGCAGAAAGTTAGTGTCTTGGGACAGATGTGAACTGCCACTGACAGATGTGGTCACTACATCCAGTAATCCAGGAAACTTAAACTCCAAATCGGGCTCCTGGATCTGGCTTTGAGTGTGAGCAGTGCAGAGAGTTCAGTGAGCTGGGCTGGTGGTCCTGGTTGATCACTATGAACTTGAACTGGTGTAACTGTGGGGTCACCTGTGACTTGTGTGTCTTTTTAAAAAAAGTTGATATGTACAGACAGTTCTTAATTAGTTGTCCTTCTCAGACATGAAAAATCTTTATCATAAAAGATGATAAAGTTTTCCAAGTAGTCACCCAATGCCGAACTGTCAGCGCAGCGTGGCCTGGGGAGGTGGAGGCACAGGGGCACGTGAGGGGTACCCTGACTTTTGGTGTAGGGGCTCTTGGGCTCCTCAGCACCCTCAAAAGCTCTCCTTGTTCCCACCCCTCCCTCTTGTGTCATCCTGCTATCAAGAGAAGTGAAGGGGAGGTCCTCCCTGCCCCGCTTAGCAAGTGGGGACAGTATCTCCAAGAGGTGAACCCACCACTTCCATTCGTTGTTGTTAGAGAGAGGCTTAATTTCCTTTAAGATTTTCCATTTTCTGTAAGCTGTCCCAGGGGTTCATTGGAGCTTGTAGATGGTGGGACTTTTTTTTTTGTAATTGCCTTTTTTTGGGTAGGACCTCTGGGGCTGTGGCAGGTGGTGGCTGTGAGGATGGCAGGGAGAAAGCTGAGGAAGACCTGGGTGGCCATGCAGGCTTTGCTCTCTTGGAGAGCTCGAGCGAATGCTGTGCAGGCTGCTGAGGGATGATGGAGCAGTGAATTAAAGAGGAATAGGTTAATGACTGCACGTGTACTTCTGCTGGCTATTTTTGGCTGGATGATACAACTTCGTTGCGACCCTTTGGGAAGGACTCTTGTCAAGGTAGTCGTGGGTAAGAGTGGGATGTGTGGTTTGTCCATCTGCTGACGTTAGCTGGGAAAGCCTTCCCTCCACCTGTGATGATGCAGGAGCGAAAGTGAACTGCGAGGTCCGCGGGCAGTGTAGAGAGCTGCACGGCCATGCCGTCTCCCTGCCAAGAACGCAGTCTCTGGCTTAATTTATCTTGGATCAGTCTGTATAAAATACACGGTAAAATAAACAGGATTCTGCAAAAACACCTGGGGTAGTGGTAGGAATAAAACATGTCTTTAAGATCTTTTGCAATTGCCTGAGTTAGGACAACTGTGACTTTGGTACTTTTAGCTTTGAGGTAAAATGAAGAATTATAATGAGGCAGACAGGAGAACGAGCCTCCTGCCGCTACTGTGCTCCTGCTGATAAAATACAAGTTTATCTCTTTGAAAAGAGACTTGTGTTTAACTTGCATCCTGACGCTTGCTAGCCCTGAGGAGGGTACGAGTGCAAGTGGGGGGGTAAAGCACGCGTAGGTGGGTGGTAAGCGTTCTGGTGAAGGTTGAAGAGGGCTGCTCTTGAGGGCAGTTATGCTTTTCCCTTATTTCATATGAGATAAGAACGGAGGGTTTGTGTTCTTTGGCTGATCATCGATGAAACCATGTGACAGAAATAGTTTGGGATTATCTGACACTAAATCTCAAGAGCAGACAAGCATGTGGTTATCTCTTGGG
Organism: Gorsachius goisagi; assembly: GCA_018403395.1. NCBI lineage: Eukaryota > Metazoa > Chordata > Aves > Pelecaniformes > Ardeidae > Gorsachius > Gorsachius goisagi. The sequence goes on along the minus strand of BOSO01003229.1, from coordinate 59,386 downwards.
GTTCTGTTCAGCTGGGTGGGCCACAGTGAGGAGGGACAGGAGGAGTATGGCAATGCTTTCCCCTAAGCTCTTTGGTTTCAGGAGCCTCTGTCACAGCTGGTACAGTGCTTGAGGTACTCCAACATGAAAATGGTCATCCACCACCTTCAAGTAAGGGGGAAACTTCTTGTTCTTTGCCGTGTTCCATGTTGAGAGGCATTTTATTACGTTTGCGAAATGTAATTTATTTTGTTTGAAAATGGGGAAGATAATTCTTTGATTCTGTAGAGCACGGTGAGGCTCAGCTGGTGTGCTTCTGCTCCTGCTTTGCGTGGGCCAGCCAGTTCCCAAGTGCTGCAAGGGGGAGAGGGAGAAAGGATTGGAGGAAAAGCTCCATCTGTTTTCGTTCTGGTTTCTTCTCAAAGAAAAAGCTAACAGTGTTCTGTGTAGCTAACTGTGTGTTGTTTTCTGGATGCTTCTAGACAGCAGCTGTTCCAGTTGGTCTTGGATACTCCACTGACTTCATCTCCACTGGCCTGCAGCAGGCATTCAGCTGGCAAAAGCCATGTTAGGAGTCCTGTTTCTTGGCCGGTTTTAAAAGAAGAGGTGCCACTGATTGACAGTTTCTTGAGAAAGGAAGAAGTTTGCACCTCGACAAAGGCAGACGGCTTGGCAGGAACAGATCAGAAGATTTTCAAAACTGAGGAACACCATAACCTTAACAGCAGTTCTGCAGAGGCTGATGGTAAAGACAATGAAGTGGGATCACAAGGGAGTCCTGAGTGCACCAATAGTCACGAAAAGCCTTCTACATCTGTGGTAAAAGCAGGCAAGAAAGGTGAGATGCTTAACTTTTTCTTTTGTCCCGTTCCCTTCCCCAGGTCTGTGGCTGTAGGTGGCTGTATGCATTAGAGTACCTCCAGTGCATGGTGTTCATCTCCTTCCTCTGCGTTGTTCTGAGCTGCACTGGCATGTTTGGATGCTTCCCGTTGACCTGGGCTGTGCATCATTTGGATTACTGTTTATGTGGGCCAGCTCTGCTACGAGCATATTCTTGATGAGGAGGTTTGGGATGATGCCAATCATTAAATGGAGTTCAATGCTTACAGATTCCTTTGCTTTGAGTAACAACTCTAAAAAACAATAGTTGCACAATAGACTTACTCAGTAAAAAATGAAGTCATTTTCTATTCTCCTTCCCCTTAATGACTAGACAGACAAGATCGACATTCATCCTGCTCTCATATCCTTAAGTAACCAGAAGCAAGGTATTTTAGAATGTGTTTGTTATTTGAGAGGTGCACCCACAATCAAAATGATTGTGGTTTCAGTTTTGTTAATATTCCTATTCATACATTCTCCAGAAGAAAATCATTTGCCTTATTCTTCCATAATTCCACAGTGTTAAGATTAATCTATTTTGAAGCATGAAAATGCCCACTTATATGAATCAACTACAATAAAATGACAGAATCCTCTTCATTTTGACATGATGGCAACCATCCTATTGGCCCATTAAAAGCCTAAATTAAAGTAAAAGGCCATGTAGGAGTACAACACTGATTCTTACTAGTTCATATTTGTCTGCTCTTTTGTTTAACAATTTATTGAACTGGAGCTCTGAAGTTCATGTTTATTCATTAGCTGCCTAAATACTGCTTAAAGATGTAATAAAGCCAGAGAAGTAGCCGTATGAAAATGGCATCAACTTAGCCAGAAGTTCTGTTCCCTAGTTTTATGCGTCAGACTTGCTTGTGTTAGTAATTTAACTCCTATGAAATTTTACTGCTCATTTATTTTTGAGCAATTGAAATTTTCTCTTGCTTACAATTTTATGACCTTATTAAATCCTCGAGCATGCATTACATTGGAATGATTTCCACAAATGCAAAGTAGTTGGTCCAACAGTATAAATGGAAGGCTTGCAGTGAGGCAACGCTGCAGTGGTTTTGGTAGGTGCTGCTTGCTCCTGTGTTAAGACTTGAAATGTTCACTTCAGATACAGTAATGGACTCTCAGAACCATTGTGTTCTCTTACTGTCCCAACTTTTTTTTAACCTTGGACTAGAATGTGATGTCATGGGAGTCAGGAATTGCAAAGCAGTGTTACCAGATCGCGCGCTCAGTTCCCACAAAATCTCACAGCGTTTTTCATAGGTTATTTTTGTTCTGTCTTTTAAATCAAACCCGACTTCCTTCATACCCATACGGAGGATGTCAGTTAAAGAATCTCTTTCTCATGCTGTTCATTTAAAGCCTTTCGGTTTTGACACAATGCGATTGCTAAAGACAAGTGGTTTAGTCGGTGTTTTTTGACTGTCTTTACAGTTAACATTCATAGCTGTTTCTTGAAAATAGGGTGTGAGAAGAATTCCGAGTTGGGTGGGAGCATGGTCTGGGGCGTTTGAGCCTCCGAGCCCAGTCCCAACATTCGTTATCTGTACTGAGAAACGAGTGTGAGGCATGGGTGGGTCGTGGGGCTCCTGGGGGGCTGCGTTAACTCGCGTGGTGACAGTCCTGTTGAGAGCCACAGACTGGGAACACCACATTAATATGAATAAAGTTGATGCTGTTCTGATTTATGAAAATACAGCAGCTTCCTTTATTTAGGAGTGAAATACGGCAAAAGTGCAAGGCACAGAAATACGTTTATGTTTCTATTAGCCCCTAAGTTCCTGTGTAGTATGTAAGTTATTCCAGACTTTTCTTAGAGATTTCATTCCATCTGACTGCAGGGAAGATGAAAGCCATGATGAAAGTATGATATTACATAGAGAGGAAAATAAGTGTTCTGGAATGAAAATGAGAGCGAGAAATGAAGATGCTGGACAGACACGCCAGATGTTTTAAAAAAAGAAATCTGGAAATGTGGATTTTCATTTTCTTCAATCAACAATTAGTTTTTCAGATGCAAACATTTGCTCTTTGCTGTAATATGCACGCTAGTGAATTCCTTCTCCCTTGTTTGCAGTGGATTGTCCTGTCTGTGAGGTTGCTATTCCAGAGCAATATATAAACAAACATCTGGATAGCTGCTTGACCAGAGAAGAGAAGAAGGACAGCCTCCGAAGGTAAGAAACAAATTTAAGAGCTTTTATATGTGTGTAGCCACTTTTCTGCACTGCTGAAATAAGAAATACTGGTTGATGGGCTATAATGCAGTGGATTCTGTTTGTTTCTTGGTTACCTGCTGTATGGATCACTCTAAATCACCGTGTGACTCTGACAGCGCTGATTTTCCCCTCTCAAAGTATGTGGATTGCCGGCAGAATTACTTTTTGGCTTTTAGTGGCAAGAAAACACTGGACAAAGTTTTACTCTCTGTGTTGAATCCTTTAAAACTTTGCGCATTATTCTCCTCACACTTCTGCTCACTAGCATTAAAATTCTATTCAGATAACACGTACTCCCATTTTTCACTTATTAAATGAATCACTTCCCCCGGTTCAGATGGGCCAAAAGACAATTGCTTCACTAGCTGTCGAGTTAATAAATAAAAATTGCACCTTCCTCTGCTCACCGGGGTTCTCTTCAAGTTGCCCGAGTCAAGGTTGCTTCTTTAAGATCTCAATTTCCGTAAGGTTAATGCATGCTGCTGACGTTATGCCTCCGCCCTAGAATTTGTCATGGTCACCACGTTCACATCAGCAGTGTAGATTTTGCTTTGTTTTACTTGCTAGCATAAGAGTAGGCCGTTATTATTTCTAACTGGCAGTTAAGAACTGCAAGGGACTCTCACTGCACGCGCTTTTACTGCACGCTTGTATTTCAAATTCCTCCAAACCTTGGATTAGAAAGTAATTTTATGTTAAAGCTCTTATTTTGCCCAGTCATGCTTAGAATGCAATCTATAAGCTAAAGGACTTTGAAGAGGGATAAATGGTAAATTAACATTGAAATTTGATGCTACAGTGTAATTTTCATTTGGGATGTTTTTAGTGTTTGCTCTGTTCTTAATGAATGGAAATGAAAGCCAGATCTTTCCCTGGTGTCAAGCCGATGTCCCTGACGGCATTTTAAACTTTGCTTATTTTATCTAGACTGCTTGGATCTTAAGAACACATCATGCAAGATACTTCTCCTTAGGGACTGGCGATTGTGTATGAAATGCTGGCTTTTTGGCAACATTATTTATTTTATGGCAGTGTTGTTCGGTTTTCAGTAACAGCACATCTCTAGTTCTTCCCTGAGAAATTTTAGCTCTGTTTATCCTCAAATGAGGAGCACATGGCATGCTATGTTAACAGCTGAGCAGTATTTCAGCAGAACTGATAATTCAGTCCCCAAACCTGCACAGGGGCAATTACAAAGGGTAAGTGTATGTTCACAAAGAGCACCCCACTTCTCGAGGGTGGGGGAAAGCCCACCAATGTTAAGATTTGGAAGTTGTGAACTGTTTTCATGTAGCTGTCTGCCTGCAAAGCTGTCATTGCTCTCCTAGGTCATGATACAGAGCTCTTTCAGGGCTTTCAAAAGATTTAATTAGTCAGTGAAAGTTTTTATATTTCCCAAAAGAAACGGAAGAATTCTTTTCCTGAAAAGTGTATTGTGTCTGCCAGCTATGCTACAGGGGCTATACGACAGTAAATTATTTAATGACCATTTTTGCTTAAGCCTTTGGTTTTTTTGGTTTTAACTTTGAAATTTACTTTCAATGTTGAAAGTGCTGAATACAGTTATCAAATAAGTCTCTGGCTTTTGCAGTGGGAAGCTGCTAACTTCTCTGTAATTCAGAGCAGTGCAGCTGAACTTTATTTTGCTGCAGAAAGAGAAGTGTCTCTAACAAAATGCTGTTCTTCTGTCACCAAGAAGCTATTCCAGCTGAAGAGGAGCGAGGCAGTAGATGGCTTCTGTACCTTGGGCTCGTTTGAGGGTATTTCACCAGGAGGTGTAGGGAAGACTGAGCGAACTTGTGCAGAAGGAAACTGTTCTGCTCATTTTAGATGAGAAAAGTTGTAGTAGGACTTGAATTTTCTATGGCAGTTTCCTGCAGTTAAGACGTTTTCCTTAGTTATGCCAGGAACGTTGAGTTCTTCTGACATAAGGCAGCGTGAAGGAGTAGATTTTGGTTTTAGATGTTATTTATCAGAGAGCACTATCAGTTCTCTTTATGTCCCTTTCTGTATTACCAAGCTACCCTTCTGTTAGATGGGAGCTGCAGATTTGCTTTCAGGTACATGACTGTATCTTTCTCTAAGTCATTTTTCCAGAAAGCTGAAAAATTTCCTAATTCAAATTTTGGCTTGCAGTTTTAACGCTTTTAAAACTTCACCAACCGATTCAGATAAGACATAGCCAGTGCTTGGGTGGAAAACCTGTATTTCAGTGATCTGAATCCAGTACGCTTCCTTTGGAATTCAGCTGAACGTAAGCTTGATCCTGACGAAGGTGGACAATACGCTGCGGATGTGATTCTGAAGCCTTTGCTGTAGATATCAAAAATGCAGCCTCAGTGCTTGCTCCATGAGCAGTGGTTGCATCGCTTCCTAAAGCAAATCAGGCCAGCCCTACTCCCTTTGCATGTTTAAAGCTTGCTTTGTGCTGGGTGGGAAAAGCCTTCTGGCTGCCTAGAGCTGTTGCATCTGTGATAAATGATGGAACCGGTTGTGTGCCTGTCATGGCTGAAGGACTCCTTCAGGTATTTCTTACCCAGGGTGGGTGAAATACCCTGTAAAATTGTAAGGCAGTATTTTGATTTTCATAGGAGTATTAATTAAAAAAGTTTGTTTCCTTTTCCTTTTGCAGTTCTGCTCACAAAAGGAAGCCTATGTCTAAAGTTGTTTACAACTTGCTCTCTGAGCGCGACTTGAAGAAGAAGCTAAAGGAGCATGGTCTGTCTACCCACGGCACCCGACAGCAGCTCGTTAAAAGGCACCAAGAATTTGTGCACATGTATAACGCTCAGTGTGATTCTCTAAATCCCAAATCAGGTAAGTTAGAAACTCTAGGACAGTTGTTCCCATCACAAACTATTTGCATGTGTTTCTCCTTCTCAGTTCTCAGGGTAGGAGTAAGGCTGGTTTGAATATTTGGGAAAACTGAAGCTGGAATTATTTATCTGTATAAATCAAGATTAATGCAAAAAAAGGAAGTTTAATGAAAACCAGAAATGTGTTTCTATACTCTGGAAGTATCCAGCAAGGATGTAAATTTGTGTAGAAATTCACTGATACTGTGCCTGGCTTACTAACCCTGTTCTGAAAAATGGTCTGAGTTTGTACTGACTTTGCATTTTGAGTGCCTCCAAATTAGGCTCTGAGGCTTTTAGTCAAAAAATTGGAAATACCTGAGGTTCTTAGTAAGGAATGGATTATTAATTCGTCTTTTGTTCTGAATTTGTTCTCTTCCTCCTATACACTGAGACTTTTATATTTTTATTGGATTTAACTTCAAAATTAAATTTCTTTTTGGAGATGATGGGTAAGGGTAGAATGAATTAATAAGTATTAATGTTTTGCTGGAGTTTATATCAATTTAGGTGTTTGGCAGCCATTTTATCCAATTAAACTCAGACTATATATAGCATTAAACATCTGTATGGGCTAAGGAGAATGTGTTTTAATCTCTAATGGGAGTGCACTATAAATTCTTTTTAAACAGCAGTCTACTGTTTGTGTGTGCTTGGAAAATGCTAGGGCTGGAACAGTGAGTGTGAGGTCCGAGTAAGGTGCTTTTGTAGGCGGTGTGGCTATTTCTTAAATTTTGAATAGCACGTATGAGCGCAAGGAAGAATTGTCCCAGCTCATCGTGTTGTATTGTTTTGTACAAGATGGAAACCTGCATCTCTCTGGGAAGGTGGGTCATTTGTTACCTCTCTGTTCAGTTCTGCGGTGATACAAGGAACAGCACAAATACTTGGGGTGTGTGTGGGTGAGAGACAGACATCAGATTTATAGTTGTATTTTTTTTTTATTTGATTAGAGGCTTATGGCAAACAGTCCTTTTAAAGGAATTTCTAACAGGATCGTGTTCTGATATTGCTCTCCTGGGAGCTGTGCAGCCATTAGTGTCCTGGAAATCCTCATATAGCTGGTATTGTATTTTTGCACTGGTTTCAGGAGGTAGCTCGCTGTCTGCCAGCCTGCAGCGTAGGTCAGTCCTGCTGCTGGCAGGAGCCCGTCTGTTACTGCAGAGGTGGCGAGATGAGAAATATTTGTCCTCACCCTCAGTTTGATCTCTAATTGCCATGATTACCGAGAGACTTCAGTCCTGAAACAAGTTCACCATTTCTTCCAGATGTTGTAAACAATCCTGAATGTTTTTGCGTGTATCGAAGGGCTCACAAGCTATTTGGACCAGATAAGTTTTTGGCCTCGCTGGCAGTGGGACTGTCGGGAGCTGCATGAGCGGCCGGAGAGGGGGGCGAGCTGGGGGCTGAGCAGCGCTCCCCACCGCTGGGCTCAGCCTCGGGGTCTGGCACCGCTGCGCGTGCGCGGCTGAGCTTCACCCTTCCTGCTTGTTCCCCATCTATAGCAGGAGCAATCTGGGGCCGGGGTGAGAAGTACCCTTTGAGAAGGATGCCAGAAGTTTAGGAAGTTTGTTGTTTAAGTCTGCGAGAACAGCGCTTCTGTCAGAATTTCAACCACAATATGATTTATGTTAATCTTGGAGATTTAGTTAGACACTCTCGAAGCCCCCCTCGGAGTTCCCCGGGGCAGGAGCAGACACAAAGCCGCTGCAGGGCGTGGGGGTACGCTGTCGCCTGGTGGCTCTGCAGGGACCGAGTAGTTTTGAGGCAGAAGTTGAGGAGCGGGCTGGTTGGAGCTGCGGCAGCTCCGGGCGAGGGGAGGGGAGGGTCGGGGGCCGGGGTTGCTGCCATTGCCGCAGCCGGGTCGGCCTGAGAGGTGGGTGCTGGATCGACGGGAGCCAGGTCTGATGCTGTGCCGTGCGGGCGGTGCTCCGCTCATCCTTCAGCGCGCTGGGGGATGCTCGGCTCTCGGGGCGTTTCTTCACTCGCTGCTGGTGACGAAGCAGTGCCGAGTCCCCGTCGCACCGCTCATCCAGGCTGGCTAAATGGGGAGTTCACCTCCAGCTTCTCCGCCCCAAACGATGCAAAACTTGCACTGAGTTCTGGCTCAGCACCTATTTCTACAGGGTGAATTATTAAACTGTTAAACACTCAAGATGCAGACACGCGTTTTCAGTGGTAGCAGCGAACCAAGGTCACTGCGTAATCCGAATGGCGGAGCTGCTGAGGAAGCGTAGGTGCCAGATTCCTGGATTTTGCTTAAACCAGTTTTGAACGGGTTTTATTCCTTCACAGCTTAATAAGCTTCTTGTTCTCTGGACCCTTTACTGTCTAGGGAAAGTGTTTGTTTTAATAAATACCCATCGCTCCCTAGCAGCTCTGTGAAAATGATTAAGTGGAGAAACAGATTAGTAAAAGTAAACGATGCAGGGTCCTGCATAGCTGTAGCTTTAGTTAAAATATTAACACACAGAGTTGTGTCTGCTTACGTGCTTTTGAGGTGTCAGGCTTAAAGTTCGAGTAGGTTCTAATTCCTCTTTGGGCTGGGTTTTGGACATAAGCCTGTGGACAGTTTTGCACGGCCTTGGAAGGTCCTTGGAGGTAAAAATAAGAGGAACAGTAGATGCCATTATTTTATCTTCTGTTTAAAGATGCATTAGAAAATGGAAACTCTTTATAAAAGACGTACCTGTACACAACAGAAACACCCTAGTGTGCTAGCGTACAATTCAGGTAGGATTTGAAAAGACTACATTTTCCCATAAGTTTAATACAAAGGAAATGAGAGCAACGTCCCAGGAGGTGGCTGAGAGCCGGCTGCGGGCAAGCACCGTGTGGCTTATGGCAAGGTGTCGTGGCCGAGGCCCCCGGCTCCCGACCTTGCCTCCTGGTCCTGAGTCTCGGGTGCTGGATCTGCTGCCGGGGGGAGCGGTTCCTCTGTGCGAGCAAACGCCCCCGGAGCACTGGGCTAAAACCATGCCCTGCCTTTTGGGTGTGCCTGTGACTGGGGAGCAAACGCCAGTCTGCCTCTTTGATTTAAATCCATGGGAGTTTCATTCAGTGCTTTTACATCTTTTTATTTAACAGCTCCTGTTCTAGTGATCCCTTTCTTGTTATTTCCAAACAGTTGCAGAGGTTGTTAAAGAACTGGAAAAGAATGAGAAGATTCGAGTTCAGCTTGAATTTAATAAACCCAGTGAACATGTAAGCAAATTATCTTTGCTCTCAAAGAGGGATGGCTAGGAGAATGTGCGGGGTGGGCCCTGGGCGTGCTTGCCTATCACTTTGTTATGGGAATTCCCAGGTTGCATGTTGGAATTTGCATAGACCATCTTACAATCAACATGATTTTCTCATACCACTCATTTGTCAAATTGTTCTTGTATACCGTTGATGTTTCTGTGCCCAAACTATTTAAGTAGGAGCATTTTTATTTTTTTTTGATTGTAATAAGAATTCTTGAAAAATGTTCCCCTTGGTCATATTGGAGGATTTTGACCCTCCATGGCAGTGCGGGGAATATTTTGCTTCCTAGAATTCTCTCGGATTCAGCTAGCAAATTGCTTGCTTCCGTATCAGCCATACTGCCTGTTGTTTTCCCATGACATACGATACTGCTGTGACTTTTGGAGCATGTTTGTTGTGCAGTATTAGGAAATATTTTATGGTCCACACATGCTGGGTGTTATATGGGGTGGCTTGGCTTAGTCCTGTGGACTTTGTGAAAGCAAAGCAAGGCAGCATGTGTATGTACTTCAAATGTATATTATTGTCTGCAGATGAGATGGTGAGAGCTGGTGGGGGAAAAACAGACAGCTGACCCACTTTCAGTTTTAAGTCTCTAGTTTTAAAGTATGCAGCTTTATCACCTTTCTCTTTCTGTAAATAAACATTTGTGTGATTTCTGTAGAGCCTGACCTTCACAAAGGACCAGACAGAGGAAGAAATAGATGAGATCCACACGGATTATCGTAAGTAACACGCAAGTTTCGCTTCGTTTTGTTTTTAAATTCACCTTTTCCTTCATACTGAAATGCACACACAAGTGATGCTTTTCATGTGTGCATGTGCTTCCCCTGCCCCCATTTAATAAATCAAAGCTGACACTGAGACTCTGCTAAGTACTGACATTTGAGAAAACTCCCTGCCAGGGCTGGGTAAGACTGGGATGGAAGCTGACCGTGTATTTTTTGCATTTCTACAGCTGTCAGTGGCCCTTACTGCTAACAAGTACATCTTAACTGAGCCCCAAATGCTTTTTCTGTGTTTTTATTTGTATATTGTGATTCTCGAATCATCCAGGGTCTCACAGTGCTCCTCTCATTCGCTCCCTCCCTTCGTACCCCTCTCCACAAGCACTCACATGTTCCTGTCTCCTCCCTGCATCCTTTTCTACTTTCCCCTCCTGCCCAGCCCTGTGATTTTGAAGCGATCTTCTAAAAAGAATGCTCATTTGGCTGGCCTCTTCCCCTCCATCCTGTGCAGGCAACTGGGATTCAGTGCAAACTGGGTGATTTTTTTTTTTTATTTTCTTTTTTTCTTCCCAGTTTTGTTGTTGCTGTTTACTTTGGGTTTTTTTGTTTTTTTTTACCTGAGTCCCCTCTATTTGTGGAAGAGACCAGTGCCCATGTTGGTTATTAAACCTGCTTCTGCCCTGACAGAGCAACAGCATTTGCTTTGGGAAGTGTAATTGGAATAAATGTGTAAGGGAAAGAAGAGAACAGACAAGAAAAAATACCACAGGGAGAGCTGTAGTTCAGTGACACGATTTTGTGGTGGGGTGGGGGGTGGTGGTGGTGTTTTTGTTTTGTTTTCAACAGAACTGATTCCCGCTTAACATGACCCTGGGAAAGCACAGGATTTTAAACTGTCTTTCTCCTTGCTCTGTGCATACACTCGAGGACAGTGTTTTCCCTCTCCATGGAACCATCCAGCTATCTTTAGGGTTAGTTGAGAGGCAGACGTTCTTGTGAGAGCTGAAGTTCAGGACTTGCATCCTGTTGTAGTAATTTAGACCAGAAATGGCTGATGTAAACTGATTTTTACCGATTATTTCCTGACCCTTCTCTGTGTGTGTGTACACAGAAAGCATTACTTTGTGCTTCGGTCCCTGGTGGTATTTTCTTATTCACAAATTCTTTCCTGTTGTTTCCCACCCCTTTTGCTTCACCTGTGCTCCTCTTGCACACTCAAACGTGGTAGTTGGCCGCGTAATGCTAAAACAATGTCCCGTGAACGTTAAACCTCTGCTTCCAGCCACAGAGGAGCAAAGCAATAAAGGGACAACTTGTTCTGATTATACTTCAGGGTGTATTTAAATCTGCAATACGGTCGTATTTCCTGTCTTTCCTTGCGTTGGTTCAGGCATATAAATTATTCCATAATGCAGCTAGATTTAGCCTTGTTGATTTTAGCTGGGTTTCTGTGAAGGCTAAATAAGGGCCTAAATCTTTAGCAGATTTTTCTCTTGCTTTTTGTTGCTGTTTCTGAGAATATTTTTTTTTTAAGCGTACATGCACTGTTTGTGGTTTTGAATCTTCAGCATTCTCCTCTAATGCCAAGTAACCGGTTAATAATTACTCTCTCTTGCCATGCAGAAATCTCTAGTAGTATGATGCGGGGGGGGGGGAGGGGAAGTAAGATAATTTAAAAAGTATTAATCCCAAATTGGCTATCTTCCCCCCCAAGCCTTTAGTAGCTCTGTAAAGAACAAATCCAAAGTTCAGTGACTTCAGGAGGGCCCCCAGAGCAGAGCAAGTGCCTCCTAACTGGCTGTCAGCACTCTGCTCCTTAGTGTTCTGCTAACCTGGGAGGTGAGGCTGAGCACAAGGCAGGTCCCTGAATTCACCCTCTGCTGTCAGCATGTTCCCCCCGGTCCTTCTCCCTGCAGGTATTGTATTGAGTTTATAATGTTAAATCCTAACCCTAACCCCCAAGTGAATAAATTGGCCTCGGGCAGTTTAATGAGCAGTTAAAAGTCTAGGCGGGAAAAAAAAAAAGGAAAAAGAGAAGATAGAAAAATATTTTCATGGGAATATATGGTTTTAAAATTAATAAAATGTGATGACCAAAGAGGTAAATGTTAACTGGTGTCAGCAAATTATTTCTCATAAAAGCAATTGGGAAGAAATCATAAGCATGAAAAAAGAATTGTACATTGAAATTAGAGCACAGTTAGAGATTAAAAGAACTTTTATCAAATGCCTTTTTTTCACTGTAGCATAGATGGACTTTAAAAAGCTTTATTATACAATAAAGGTGGTTTTTTTTTTTCCTTTTAATTTACAGCATTTGCACCCCAGGTCCCTAATTCACAGCTGAATTAATGAATGAATTAACTGTGGCATGAGTTCTGAATAAAAAACCCAACCATATACTTTCTGCTCTGTATTTGCATGAGGCACACAAGAGTGCAGCGCTCCTTGAAAGGCAAGATAAACCAGCTGTGATGAGGCCCTTTTTTACTTATCTTCTTTACAAATTCTTATGCTCTTGGCAAACTGCAAATTACACTGTTGGCAATTTGTTTTTTTTTGCTTTTTTTTAATGTGAATTGTCTCTGAAATACCAGGTTAATATTTTGGATGATGAACCTGCAGCAGGTTTCTGTGCTAGCTGGGAGCGCTGCTTGAGCAGCCTGGAAGGTGCAATGAAATGTGCCGTGCTCTGCGGGAGCTCCGCGACGCCCTCGACCCCGTGCCAAACTTTCATGGCCAGGCCTCTATTTAAAGAGTTAAAAAAATCAACAGGGAAAGAAATACATTTGTTCAAAAGAAGTTTATTCTATTGCTCTTTCTTTTTATAAATGTTTTAATTGGCAATGTTATTCAGAGGCTTGTGGATGTTTGCTTTGTGTTTTAAATATCGGCAATTATACCTGCGGTTGTTAATTATGGAAGTGCCTGTCGCTGTACGCCGTGTGCGTGGGAAGTCTTCCCGGCACCCCGGTGACTTGCAGCGTATCTGAGCAGCGCCTGCTTTGCCGGGACGTTTCTGTTTTACTCAAACAGCTTTGTAGTTACACCAGAAACCAAACCAACAAAACCCAGCAATACTGGAAAAACTGAAGCGCCGACGGGATTAGGTAATGAACGCGCGGCGTCTGGGACACGCGCCTCTGGGACAAGAGCTTTCCTGTCACCAAAGGCGCCGTTTTCCTTACGTGGCATTTTCAGCTGTGCAGGGAGAGGGAGTCGCTTTTAGAGCCGTTTCCTTCTGCGGGGCAGAAACTGATACGATTTTATCTTGGCATTTCCCCCCCTTGTTGCCACAGCAGGACGAGGTCCGGGTTGGGCGCAGTGCCTATTTAAGCGTGCTGTACCCTCTCTGCTCCTCGGGGCGCTGGACCACCCCGTCTCCAGCGCCGCACGCACCCTGGGCCGCTGCTGGGTGCCCCATGTGGGATGCTGAGGCCGAGCGGTGCCGTGACGTGTGGTGGGGGAGGAGGAGATCGGGGCTGTGCGCGGGGGGAGCTGCAGTCCAACACGCTGCTTCAGTCGAAGTTGGGGTGTTCTGTAGGGGAAACGACGCCTTCCCCTTCTGTAGGGGACACGATGCCTTCCCCTCGTGCCCAGCGAGGGTCAGGGAATCTGCATCCCCTGTCTGAGGAGACTGGGTATTTTCCCAGCCTCTGAGTAAAGAATTCGAAGTATCTAGATTAAAGAACAACATTTGCTTTGACTGAATACCGGAGCAATTAACTCTGATTTAGAGGATCTGATTCAAAATGGTGTGATAAGCACGACGCAGGCTTTTGACATTGCTTGACTGCAGGAATGGGGGGGAACCCAAAGCAGCTTTAAAGCAATGTGCAGAGTAGCTGTGAGATTTTGGTCCTTCCCTCTAGCGGGGTGCGCCTCGCAGGACTGCCTAGAACCCGGCCAGATGACTGCGAGCATCGCCCAGGCGGTCCTGGAACTCTGGCAGGCGTGGGGCCGTGACTGCAATATTGACTGCAATATTGCATGATGTCACAATTAGGGGGGGAAAAAAAAAAAAAGAAGGTAAGAAACAAACACAGTTCTTCTGTGCAAAAATTAAGCTTTCATCTGTGCAGGTATTCTTGTGTATTGGGTAACTCTGTGAAAGCACGGACACAGAGCTAGATCGTTCATAGAATATGGAACATATTGCAGCCATGAGTTGGTTTTCGTTTGCTGTAACAAAAATGTTTTTAATTCAGTATTTTGTGTTTCTTTTTGTTCCCATCCTTTCCCCTTTTTGTGGCATACCTTAAGGGTCCTGTGGCAATGATCAGTAACGTGCTGTTGCATTTCAGGAAACAAACACAGAAGTGAATTTCAGTTCTTGGTGGATCAAGTGAATAATCGGTGGAAGAAAAGTGGGAAGAGGAAAACAGAAAGTGCTCAAAACAAAGAAGTTGCCGACAAAGAATTGCCAGCGGCCACAGGTTAGTGTCGTTGTTTAATACAGCCCCCCTCCTTGATCCACACTAATAAGTGGGGGGGTTCCCAAAGGAATGCTCTTTCCTCCCAGTGTTCTTCTACAGCCCTTAAGGGGGGGAGGGAAAAAAAGCATAAAAATCAGGCAGGCCCTAAAAAAGATTGACTGCCATTGGTTTTAGTGTGATACATAAGCACAAGCTGTAATGAATATATGATTTGTCTGATTTTAGTGGGATCGTGTATAGCTGTGCTTTATCTAGGTGCATATTAATTAGCTGCTTGAAACGGGGATCTTGGGTTCCAGCCCAAATCGACTGAAGCTGCTGCGAGTGGGCGTGTGACAATCTGTCTGAAATGAAGGTGATCGGGTATCGCTTGCTGGGTTTCAGCTTTTTTGGGTCATTAATATGGTAGGGAGTCGGTGACTGGGAACTGCAGAGATGTCTGCGTCGCCTGGAACAAGTATTTATTTGTCCCGAGGTTGAAGCAATAAAATACTCCGGCTGCTTCTAGGCTGTTTATGCAGTAGGCTGCCTCGCCTTTAACTTGCTTCGTTTTGTGTTTATATACTTGAACATGGTGAGAAGTGGGAATGTACAGCTGCAGTAACTCAGCTCCTTATGAGTGGGGAACAACACCCAGCGCGTTTGATGCCCTCGCTGCCCGCGCCAGCAGAGGATGCCCGTGTGTGCTGTTAACTTGCTCCCAACGGGCTCGTGCAGTCCGTCTGGTTGATGTTACTGCTTGCTTTGGCAGTGTGCATGCATCTTTGCATGTGAGATTTAGAAGAGCATTCCTCCACCTAAGATAACTTGTGGAGTTATGATCTATTGAAGATAGTGAATTTTGGAGAGAATTCCATTGACTGGAACTGGATGTGCTGTTGCCCGTATCCTTGGGGCAGGTACGGCAGTTCGGTTTGTATCAGCTCTCACAAATCCCTGCTCTCTTGAGTTGAGCTGAACTAATCTTCGGCGATCTTCTGCGCCACCTCCTCTAGCAGACTCTCAGGAATAAAAATAAATGAAAATACCAACATGATAGTATGAATTTTATCCTTATCGTTTCATGCAGACCTTGATGCAATGCATAATCCTTTCCACGTGAAGGGTAAAATATTAAGAAACATCAAGGATAAACTTTATCTTGTTTGACATAATTGACAGTGATGTTCCTCTTCCGTTGCAGAGACAGAAGCGGTGCGTTATTAGCTAATGGGATCACAGGCTTTGAAATATTAATTTCTAGCTGTGCTCTGTGGGAAGATCAGCTACTGGGGATTACTGGGTTTCTGTCTTCTGTGTGGGCTTTTTCTCTGTGCACTGGGCTCCAGACTTTGAGAAGCCAAAGGAAAGCCATATAGTTTTGCCAAAAGGGTGCTCGGGTAGAAAATAACTTCTCTCGGGTGGGTCAGCCTGTATGGTGTTGCCTTAAGTAGGCGACACCACCTCGTCTGGTCCTGGCAAACCTGCAAAATACTCAGGGCGTTCTTTGTGCACTGCGTGTTCAGTAATCTCTGAAATTCCAGTTTCCAGTTTTATCATAGAATCTTATCATAGAATGTTTAGGGCTGGAAGGGACCCCTAGAGGTCATCTAGTCCAACCCAAACATCTCTTTGTAAACCATTTAAAAAACAAAACAAAGCGAAGGAGCAAATGCCTAAAGCCTCTTTCCTCACTGTTCCTTATTAACGGCAATTACCTTTTGATTAAACTGGAAATGATAATACGTGGTCTGGTGGCTTGCTGTTTGAAGGCACAGTTGCTGAGAAGAGCAAAGGCTTTGTGTGCGTCCCTTACCCACTGTATTCCCATTCTCATGGGAGTACTGTAATTGTACACAATTAAAACTTTTCTTTTTTTTTTTTTTAAACCCTTCGTGTCTCCTGTTGCCCTCTACTGTAGCATTGCTGGACGTAACGTAAACCCCTCTGGAAATCTGGCTCTGGTTTTGCCGATGTTTTAATCAAGCCTTCCTGATTTACATCGCCTTGTTTTGCATTCGATTTCCAGTCTTCGCATTTTATAACTTTTAAACAGAGGGTTTGGGTTTGCTTAAGGGGAAGCACCGTGAGAATTTGATAAATATTTGCAGTCCAGCTCTTTGGGCTGGGTTATTGCACAGGGCCTTTGCTATTTTCAACCTGTCCGCTGTGTTTCATTAGCTGAACTGACTCGCTGTCGTCTGCCAGTTGTTTTCAACAGACAAAAATACGCTCCTGGTAATTAAATGTACGTTTGAGCGGAAGGGAAAGGGCAAGCTGGAGCCGAATTCAGATTGTGTAGCTCTTCCACGCTCTAATTACAGTTTTGCTCGGCCATTTCTGTCAAAATCATTCATGGGAGGGGGGAGAAAAGTCAAAGTGGTTGGAGCAGGAATATAGCTTGGCTCCTGCGGGTGGACGGAACTCGCCTGCGGATGGCCGCGATAAGGGTTGTTAATGAGACGGGTCTCAGTATGGTTTTAATGTCCCGTGCAGCTTTCAGTTAAATATTTGTGGCTATGGCATGGGAGTAGTTTATCTTTACGTGCCATATTTGCTAGTCTATCTTTGCTTTCTCTTTGGAGAGGCAGAAGGTACCCTTTCAGAGAACTGTTCATCTTTTGATAGATAAAAACACTTGACAAAAATAATGGAATGATCAGGCATAAATTGTAAAATGCGTTCTCTAGAAATGACTTTTCCTATTAAAAAATTGAAGGTAAATTATCTAGATTGACATTGGCTTTCTTGGATGCATAAGGAAATAAATCGTAATGCTTCTGTTATTGAAAGCAAACCTATTAACACGCTCTGTAAAACTTGAAAGCTGTCAAGCTGGCTTAGGTGGTGGCTGAAGTGAGCTGGTAGCACGAAGCAGAGAACAGCGCTGTCCCATGGAGTGTTTGCAAACTCCTGAAATAAAGCTTCCTCTTGGGAAACGTGACCAGTACCCTCACCCTTTGCTGCTGTCCTTGTCCGTGTGTGAAACTCATACCGATGAAGTGTTTCTCTTTCAGCCTCTGGCTCTCAGAGGCCGGGGGTTTTTCACTATGCAGGAAAAGAAACTAAACCTTTGAAACTGAGTGTTTTGGGAAGCAAGTAAGTGGGAATGAGGCGTTGCTATTTAAATATTTATAACTGCATTTTTTTCTTAAGATCTGTCTCCAGGCTGCAAAAATGTAAACAGCAGCATTTTGCTTTGTCATTCTTGCTAATCTCTGCCTCTCTTCTTGGTAGAAGATGGTGAAGAGCATCACCCAGCTATCGTCCTTGGGAAAGCCCAGGTAATCAATACAGAAACTTCTGATGGCAAAAGCGAATTTCCTTCCTCGGAGGAGGGCCAGAGATCAGCCTCTCCTGCATTTTCACTGTCATCTGGATCAACAAGCAGGTCAGTGAAGAAGAGTCTCTTCTCCCTGGTTTGTACCAGGTTAGACCAAACGTGGGAGAACTTTGCTGGTAACCTCAAGCAGTATGGGTGTTCTACTTCACAGGAGCGGCTCCTGGGCTCTGGTTACCGGTTTGTTCTCCATGTTTCTGGCTGTTCAGTTGCTTGAGGGACGGAGCTGAAATACATTCGAAACTCATCTAATAATTTTGTAATGACTTGATAGAGGGGTGGTAGTGTAAATGTTCCTTTTGATTCAGAAAGAGAGTGGATTGTCTGTGGAACCAGGAGAACGTTTGGTGTTTCTCTTCCACTGCATCATCTTCCCTTCTGTTTGAACTTTTATTTAGAGAGGTCCAAAAGTTTATATAGCCTAAGCCTTGTAATAGTTCTTTGAGTATTGCTGTAAGAAATGGAGTTTAAATGACCCTTTACTTGCAGTCAGTAGAATGCCACTGAACCCTGAAGTCCTGACAGCCGTTCACTTTTCTTTCTTCATGCATTTGGTTTTGCTTCCTGCAACTGCTGTATTTGCTTTCTGAAAGTGAAGGATCAAGGAAGGCTTTATAAATAGTGTAAGACTTTAGGCTTTTGATAGTGCAGTGATAATTTTATTGGAGACTCAGCTGTTATTGCTGGTGAGATCTAGCTAGTTTTTGAAGGTAGCATTTGTCGCTCTTCAAGACTCTTTGTAGATCATGATTTGCTATCTACTACTGCCTCAGTTGTGAAAGGTGGTGACAAGGAATACTTAAATAAGCATCCTTTCACAACACTGGTCGCTGTGGCCCCAGTTTCTGGAGGAAAGGGGAAGAAGTCATTGAAAACAAGTACCGAGTCACTGGGTTTTGACATGTGTCTAAAGTAAGAAAGCTAATCTCAATAATAATCTCTCTGTCTTGTGGACAACAGAAATGAGAGGAGGTGGCACCTTTTCAGGTCTGCATTATTAGGAAGAAAAAGGTTTCCTATGTTTAGAAGTGGGAGATAATCGGAGGAAGTAGCTGAAGGTCAGCAGCGGGGCTAGGAGTAACATTTCTTTATTTCCCACCCGTTACACCCGGCATATGTGCCTCTTCTTCCTTGTTCTGAAAATATGAACAATAACACAGTGCTTGGTTTCATCATCACTTATTAAAAGAACAATTTAGTTGTTGAAAAGTTTTTAACAGAAGTTTTTCTAAATTCATTTTGGTGCACATTAAAGATGTTGCCTTTCACAGAGGTAACTTAAATGGTGAATGAAAGGAAGAGTAGGAAAGAGGATGTCAACTCGGGGGGTTAGAGAGCATTGAATATTAAATATCTTTGATTTAGATCAGGTTTTGCTGCCTGTTTCCATTTACTTGAACTAAATGGGAGTTTAAAGCAAATATTTGTCTGTAAGCAGCAACTTGCTGGCTGGGCAGATCTCTTTTGTGGAGCCAGAAAGGGTCTTTTTTTCTGTTCCAAAATATCATTATGTTTTAGTTTGGCTTCAGACTTGCCTTACATACCGATAAAGATGTTCCCCTCCTGGTGGCCCTTCCCCTCTTCAGAGTATGTGTCCTTCTGCCTGAACTGTTACTGTAAAACTGATAAATGTAGGATATCATTGCGTTTGCTGATTAATGCATAACAAACCTGTTAAGATTACTGATGCTTTACCTAAGTTTTTCAGGATGTCCTACAGGTGATGATAGCTATTCCTTCCCTGTGATGCAGGTAACTTATCTCAGTGATTTCTTTGTTTTTAAAATGGGGTCCGGTGCCCTGGACTCATGAAGAGACTCGCTCATTGTAACACCCACTATTTCAGTATCTTCAGGTCTGTGGTCTTTGAGCAGAACCCACAGATCTCAGTCGTGCACACTGCATGACAGAAGCTGGGTGACCTTCTGGAGATCGTCCTGTCCAACCCTGCATGGAGCAGGGTCAGCAGGAGCAGGCTGCTCTGGACCTTGTCCAGTTGGGCTTTAATATCTCCAGGGACGGAGACTCCATACCCTCCCTGGGCAACCTGCTGCAGTGTTTGACCACCCCGCAGTACAAAGGCTTTTTCTTCTCTTTTGAGGGAATTCCCTGTGTTTCAGTTTGTGCCTGTTGTCTCTTGTTCTGTCATGGGATGCCACTGATTATAGACTGTTGTCTTTGCTCCCTCCCCGCGGGTATTGCTGAACGCTGAGAAGATCCCCTTGAGCCTTCTCTTCGGAAGGCTAAACCGTCCCAGCTCTCTCTGCCTCTCCTCTTACATCTTAAAAGAATTAGGAGTTAAGAAGAACTGAGGGTTTCAGAATGAGCTTTGTGTGTGGCAGCCTGCTGAGGGGTGAGCCGTAAGGACCCCTGGCATCGTGTGGGCGCCCACCTTAGCGGGGCTGCCCCGTGATTCACAGCCAGAGCCCTCCTGACCTTAAGCACCAAAGCCCTTTTAGAATTGGACCGAGAGCTCGGCCCTAAACAGGAGAGGTACCCCCTAAAAGGGCCTTGGAGGCTTGCACTGTTCTGGGTTGTGGCCCCAGGCAGGATCGGTACCGAGAGATGAAACGGGCCAGGGAAAGTGACCCAGGGGGGAAGAAGCTGGCCCTGTGGCTTTTTTCCAGAGACTGGTTTTATGTGCCTGAAGCCTCAGCCTTCTGTGGCTTGGGCCATGGTGGCCGTGCTGCCACCAGACAGTTCTGGGGAAGCGCGTGGCAGCAGGAACCTGGGGTTCGGTGTGCGCGGCGGTGGCAGGCAGGATCACAGGCAGGATTGCAGGCAGGATCGCGGGCAGCAGCTCTCCCCGGGCTAATGCCTAATCTGTACCCGATGCCACGTTTGACAGGCGTGCGGATGATGGATGGATGGAACTGCTTCATCCTCGCTGCGCCCGCTGTTGCGGTTGCTCTGGAGCTCTGATGGTTATTTTAGTTCTACAAAATAAATGCCTTAGGCTTGGCTCTTCATCCAGAATTTAAACAAGGTGTTCCTGTTCTTCCCCATTTTACTTAACTTATTTTTTTTGATTGCAAATTAACCTTTTGGCATGAAGGGCCTTGGAAAATTTGGAATCTTAGTCCTACAGAGTGAGTTCTTGAGAGGTAGAAAGGGCTTGCACTAGCTCATCCAAAGTATCATTAAATCTCTGTTTTGCTGCCAGTTTGGTGTGTGAATGACGTTATGAATGGTTCTCCCCATGGCCTTTAATATCAAAGTTAAACTTTTATTCTTTACCTCTTTCTGTCTGCAGGCTTGTGTATATCAACTTAAAGTCTGGATGAAAGTGTGTCTAAGAGACCGTAAGAAAGCTTGCCAGAGGCTATTAGCGTGTGGCAGTTATTAATGATCTGAACGTGCTCTGGTGAGCGGAGCGGGCAGATTGTGGTGGAAGGCGTGCGTTTGTTTGCTTATGTCTGGCTCCAGGCAGAGTTGTTCATTCCTTCGTTTTATGCATTCGCTCTCTCCAGATCTAATAGCTCCATAGACTCCTTGAATCCAACACGGAACCTCTCAGCTGCACAGACCAGTGGGTATGCCTCACAGATAGTTGGATCTTCTTTTAAAAAAACCCCAACCATGTTTAATAGCTCTCTATGGTTTACTCCTAAACTCTGCTCCTGTGGAACAGGAACAGAATTACTGGAGTCTGCGCAGAATTGTTTGTTCAGAATCTCTCTGGGATTTTCTCTTCGCTTTCCTACTTCGTGCGTATCCCCTGGTTTGTGTATGTGGTGTGTTTTTTATTTATTTTTCTTTAAATATAGGGCAGTTTGCTTAACCTTAAAAGCTAGCTACTGCACTGGTCAAGAAGTTCAACAAAGTGGCGGGTTGTTTTGGTTGTGTGGGGTGTTTTTTATCTTTTTTTTTTGTTGTTGTTGTTATCATCGTTCCTCCCCCCCACCCCCCCGTTATACTGCATGTTAAACTCAACTGCTTGGCAGTTGGGCTCTGGAGCGTGCTGTAGGCTGTTACTGTAGGTTCTCATCCTTTACATCCAACCCCCTGTTTTTACACTCTGCTCAAAAAGAGGCGAAGCCAGCAGCAATAATGGGGTGAGAGCTTAGCTAAGGTGACACACGATGCCTCGTGGTGCGTGGAAGGCCTCTCTTGGTTGACCATAGCCTTCCTCATGCCAAACCGTACCTTTTGGAAGAACACTCTGGTTCCTTTTTCTGTGTTTGCTGGGAAACGAAAGGTTACAGGGGTCACCCCTCTCCAAATACCGATAAGGGGGAACGCATATGAAAAAATCATTAAATGTGCTTTTCCTCTTTCTGTTCCTGAAGGCTGCTCTGAAAGCACAGCAGGCCTGATGTCCCCGTGCACACCCAGCTCTTGCTTGGGCCCCTGGGACGCGGCCGGCTCTGCCATGCCTGCCGACTCGCTTCGCACTGCGGGTTTCTTGCCTCTCTCCTTCGGTTTGCCAGGGATGGGGTAGATATAAAAGTGCCAGATGTATGCTGAACTGAGGCTCACGCTCCCAGTACGCTGCTTACACGTTCCTGGTAATTAAAATGGACCTGAATTACGGCAAGATTTTCAGAGACTGTAAGAAGTAGGTACATTCACCTAAAGGGCATGAAAGGAAGCGATGTATTTAGTCACTCTCTGGTTACCATGGGGTTAATGTTTTGTTAAGTGCAGTGAAATAAATATAGCACAAATTAAAAAAAAAAAGATTTAGATTTTGAGGGTTTAAGTGGCATTGTGCTATTGTACAAAGTAATGATTTTCTGAGGCTTGCATTTTATTTCTGAGAATAAGAGGATATCCTTTGACAAGGGCAAAGGTTTTTCACATTGAAATGTCAAAACTTGAAATATGTTTGGGAGTCCAAATGTGCATGCTGTGTTTCCATGAAGAGAGCACTTCTAGATGGAGGGCTGATACTGTGATGGATTACAAGAAAATCAGGATTCTGAGCAGCATAGAGAATATAACAAAACAATCTTGAAGTCAGAGAGTTGAAATGTTTGCTCTGCAAAAAGATGCGCAAGTAAATTAATGATTTTTATGTTTTCTCCTTCAAAAGAACATCTGCCTTCTGTCAGTCTGACACCAACATTTGCTAAGGGAGCAGTTGGTCAATATTAGGAATTCATACATTGTACAAGAATCACTGAAGTACTGGCATTATTCAGAAGCTGATGCTTTAATTGAGGAAAATAAAAATTTTACATCTGCTGGAAAAAAGATAGAGCCCATGCATGGAGGTGTTAGTGTTGACCCAGACACATTTGGTCTTTTCATAACCTGATGATCCCATCAAGAGAGCAAAATGTGCATAACAGATAAACACCAAAACAAGTGCTCTGGGAGACCTTACAGCAGCTTCCAGTGCCTGGAGGGGCCTGCAGGAAAGCTGGAGGGGGACTTTGTACAAGGGGCAATGGCTTGAAGCTGGAAGAGGGTAGATTTAGATGAGACAGAAGGAAGAAATCCTTCACTCCGAGGGTGGTGAGGCACTGGCACAGGTTGCCCAGAGGAGTTGTGGATGCCCCATCCCTGGAAGCGTTCAAGGCCAGGTTGGACGGGGCTTTGGGCAGCCTGGTCTGGTGGAAGGTGTCCCTGCCCATGGCAGGGGGGTGGTACCAGGTGATCTTTAAGGTCCCTTCCAACACAAACCATGCTCTGATCCTATGAAAGTGATGCTATATGGCAGGTATCCAGAAGGACATCAGTCCCCAGTCTGGAGCCATGGGGTTTGGACATCTTTGAGCCCTGAAAGCAGAAGTGATAGCGCACCAGTGCTCTCTCGTGCTTTAGCCAGCCCGAGGTCCAAGCTGCTGCTGGACTCCCAAGGGAAGTAGCCAAGGTAGATCCAGCAGGTCTTTTCTAACAAAGTTGTGCGCTTGAGCTGCAGAGGAGGCCACTGAAGGTAAGAAAACCTGGAAGCAGTCGAGGAAAAACAGTGAAACAGTTGAAACTGTGTAAGGTTTAGTATAGATGAGAGCCCTCCATGGGGAGTCCTGGGGAAGGCCCAAGGCTGGCAAACCTGCTGTCCTCCAAGGACAGGGGATGAAGCCATGCTCAGTGGTGCCCCTGGTGCGTGGTTTGAAGAGGGGGTACTGGGAAGCCAGGGAAGACCTTGTGGTAGACAGTTGATGTTGGATGTTCCATGGGACTTAGGGCCACTCCAGCAGCAAGCCCGTGATGTTTATCACAGGCAGGCCAAAAGTGGAGAAAACTATTTTCCCCTCACTTCTTGCGACTGGCTGGGCATTCACCTTCAAATGACATCGGCAAAATGAGGCAACCCGTAGCTCATTTCTCGTGCCAGCACTGAGGAAAAAAATGCACATTGCACGAGCCAGAGCTAAGTACGTAACGCGCGGGACGCCGGCGGCTCACCGGGCAGCCAAGATGGAACTTAATCTGCCTTAAAATAAACACATGCAGAGGCACTTGCTCCTCGCGGTTTTAGAACAAGACATGTTATTCACACTTAGGTCAGCTTTTTTCTCCCTATTTTGAGGTGGTGTGTTTATCTTCTTAAAAGAAAAAAAAAAAAAAAAGGCTGGGTGGAGACAAATCCAAATGATGGTCGAGAAGGGAATCGTTTGCTCCTCGCTGATGATCCATAAGTGCCCAGAAGCCGTTCCCGCAGAAGAGCGAGGCAGAGCTGGGGGAATTGCCCGAGCCACTGGAGCTGCGCTTTTCTCAACCTGGAGACATGAATAAGCCCAGGAATCGAAACTTCTTCGCCCCCGTCACCCTGTCTGTAAGCCTGTTGCACCTCGAGCAGTTAAGTTTCAGAACTTTAATGGTTTTGCTATAAAAACTTACTCATCTGGAACTGATATGCAAAATCTTAGGGTAGGATAATGACCGACATTAAAGAAAAGGGCAGAAAACCTTTTGTGGGAAATAGTCTTGGGTTTGGAGTCAGAATAAAGTCTGAAGATATGTTTTGCTTTCTGGCCCCAGTATAGGCCAATATCTGTGGGAAATTGAGAAGGCAGAAAATACTGAAGAAATGAACAAAACTTTTCTAAATTCCGTGATCTCTTTGGGCCCCCCAGGCTTAAGTTTATAGAAACAACAGATGTAATGAGGTAGCTATTTCTTTTTAGTTTAATTCATTTTCTTCAGTTTAAGTGAATTCATTCAATGATAAGAAGAGCTTAGGAGTTTTCTTCAGGGGAAAAAAAAAAAAGTTTTTCAACTGTCTGGCATTTTTAAGGAATTTTATTTAATTTGCAAACAGATTTTTTCCCCCTGCATGTGGAAGAAAGGTATGTAATTACTTCAGCTCAAAAGCAAGCAATTGCTCAGTCTTTGTAAAAGCAATTGGTGTTTGGGAGAGACTGGATGGGAGAGAACTGTTCCATCGGAACGATGGGTTGGTGGAAGAAATTCTGAACCAAAGGGCTCTTTGGCTACAGCTGGGAAGGTCCCAACCCCGCCGCTTGGCTTTGCACAGTTATGTTCGTAAATCCTCGGCCTCTCAATGCAGTTACAGCGCGAGAGCTGATTTGGCTGGGGGCGGCGATGCCCCTCGAGCCGAGAGCCCGGTCACATCTACAGGGCTGGGCTAAGGTGGTAACTGCTCCAGTACAGCTTGTGCTCAGTTTTAAAATACCGTGGTGGGCAAAGTCTGTGGATTCCACATGCAAATTATCAGCTTGCATTATTGTTCTGAGTGTTAGCCAAATTTTTTCACTTTTATTGTTTTGCTTGTGACAAACACGGTGATAAATGCTAATAATGCTGCATTTTTCAAGGCAAGGAAGTACATCATGTTCGGGCATCAAACCTGTTCTTTTTCTATTTTAGGGGACTAAAAGCACACAAGTAGCCCCTTGTCCTCTCCCCCCCCCCCCCCCCTTTTTATTTTTATAATGTCACTGGAACATCAGGGTAGGATTTGGAAGTATGATAATAAGATAATAACTCGTTCCTTGGGCATCCAGTCTGCGTACCGAAAATAGGTTTTTGACAGACTTACAATTTTGAGAGTAAAAAAAAAAAAAAGCTGGACTTCAAAACTTTCCCCATCCCCCATGGTTTTACAGCAGGTTTTACTGTGGTTTTCACTTCAACATTGCTTATGGGGTTCGGTGCTGAAGTAAGAAATGTAAACGGTTTCCTGAGCCCCGGCTGTGGGAAGAGGCAAGCGTGGTAACCGGGGAGCGTGGCTCACGAGCCGGATCCAGCAGGCAGTGTGTCACCGAGGCGTAGCCCTGTCCAGCTCGTCCTTTGGGGAGCAACTGGGAGGACACCGCGTCCCAACGCCTGGCCCGGGGCTTCCTTGCCTCCCCCCAGCACTCGCGCATGGGGCTGGCGTTTGGGCTGTGCCTGCTCCTCTCCCTGTTGCTCTTCTAAGCTGTGGTATTGACAATTGGTGCAGGGATAAACCATTTTTCCCTATAATTTTAATTTCAGGTGACTTTGTTTCCATATTAAAACTGCTCCACTGGGTAATGTTTGTGATTCGACAGATCTGTTCAGCGAGTTCCTGGGGAATCATTGCAGAGCTTCTAAAATTGCCCACAAAACTTTTAAATCCGTTTTGTTTCAAAATCATTTTCTCCATCTGGCATCAGTGCTTTGTGTATATTTTTGGTATCTTTTTCCTTTTTATCCTTATGACTAAATGTGCATGTGCTAAAGGTTTCTCTAAACTCATCTGGTGGTGGTTTTCTCCCACGAAATCCTGTTGGCGGTTCTATAGTTACTGCCACAGTAACGTCTGAAGGATCTCATCTCAGAGGGGCGAACAGGCAACCGGAGGAGACAAAATGGTAATGGATGAAAAAAATCCTGCCATTGTGTAAGAGTTGCCTGCCACTGACTAATTTATTTAAGAAAAGCTAAAAAAAAAAAAAGTATGTTTGCATGGGATTCCCAGCCTCCCCATGTGTCCGAGGAGCTGCTGTTCTCTAGTGCGTTACCCCAAGGGCATGGAGATCTCTGAGCCTGAATCCTGGCTCTGTTCAGGGCACGTTCAGGTGGTGGAAGCGATGCTCTGTGGTCCTGCCGCGAGGACGCGCTGGCTGGCATTGCTGGGAGAGATCCAGGCTGATGAGAGGCAAGAGGCCACGGGCACGGAGAAGCCGCGGTGCTGGCACAGCGGGCAGGGGGACCGGGAGCCACTGAAAGCGTGTGTGTGGTCCGGAGAGCCCAGGATGGTGGGGGAAAAAGCGTACGGCTGAGCAGGAGCAGCCCAGCGACGCGCTCCTCCGCTGGCCACATACGCAGGCGCCGTGCCCCGGGGGCTCTCTGCATGCTGGGGCTGTGCCCCCGCCGCTCCCAGCGCCCTGAGCCTTCTCACCTGCCCCGTGGTGGTATCTGGGTTTAAATTCCTTCTCCTGCTTGAATCACTGTCTTTTCTCTAATGATGCAATACGTTATGAATGCGAAGTGTTGCGGTGAGCTTCTGACTCCTGGTCTCAAATCTGTGAACCGGGCAATGAGCTGAGACGTCGGACGCCGGGGAGATGGGATATGGTACAGAACCGCTCTTGCTTTTCCCAGAGAGAGCGCAGAGACAGACACCTCTGCTCTGGGCAAGGAGTGCTGCTTATCCCGTATTCGCACAAAGTGCTCCTCACCCATCCCAAACGATGCTGAAATGGTAAAAGCAGGCACCCTGGGGAGGTGTGCCGGCTGCCCGGGGCTGAAGGGGGCAGCGAGCCGCTCGTCCCAGGGATGGCAGATGTGGCTCTGCCCTTGAAAAGTGCCCAGTAAAATCACTGCGCGGGTCTTCCGCACAAAGGCGACCTCTCTCGCGTGAGACGTGTTGTTTCTTAAATGGTGTTTTTGGCAGGAGTGCCATTTTTGAGCCTCAGCAGTTGTCCGCGTTGCCAGGCTGGAGTCTGCCTTGTGTGGCTGAGGGTTTCTGGGCTGTTTTCCTTGATGTGCATTCTGAACAAACACCTAAACTCACCATATCTGTGCGTAGAGTTACGACTTCAGGGATATATTTTTACTATTTAGTTCTGCTGCTGTCAGACAAAGAGGGGATTATTTTTCTTGTAAAATCTTTAAAGTCAATCCAAGGGAACGGGTATCCAACTGCTGTCCCATGGTTTAAATTAAAGTCTCCTGACTGCTGGCGTACACAGCTTGTTATGTGACTTCAGTGATGTTCAGCCCGAGCTGCCAGGCATCTTTTAGAAAGGGAGGCTGCAGAAAACAACATCTATCTATGCAGCTATCTTGATTCAATCCTCACTCACCTCAATTTGCAGCACCCGAGGCACGGAGATGCCTGAAAAAGGCAATCTTGTCTAAGGAAAGCATCCGTGAAAGTTTGAAATTCTTTATTTTAATTAAGAAATAAATAGCTGTATGGAATACACCTTTCAGTGGCCAGCTGTATCCTTTTCAGACGGTGTGATCCAACCGCAGAGCCAACCCATTTTACCTGGGGGGCAGGTGGCGGCTGGAGCTGGTTACGGCCCCGTGCAGCGCCTGCTTTCATCCCTTCCCTGGATTGTGCCTTTTCCTCGGAAGGGAGGTTTGACACGGGAAAACTTGCTTCGTGCGGCTCAAAGTGAGCCACCTCTTGGTGTGATGGGTTACCGTGGTGGCTGCCCGGGCGCGTTTCACTTGGCTTTCATCTGGATGTGCCGACAGCCTTGGCAGTTTGGATTTTTGTCGCTAAATTTCAGTATTAAGGGTTTTCTTTCTTTGATGTTGATTTTTCTTGTTGTTTGTTTGTTTTGTTATGTTCAAAATGTAAGCATACACCTAAGCCTTGTGTTCTGAGGTTGCAAGCACCTTCCCTCTTTGAAATGCTGTGCTTCACCCGCCAAAGTGTCTTGCAAATCCTCTCCAGAGAAATCGCCCGGTGCC
Organism: Gorsachius goisagi; assembly: GCA_018403395.1. Classification (NCBI taxonomy): domain Eukaryota; kingdom Metazoa; phylum Chordata; class Aves; order Pelecaniformes; family Ardeidae; genus Gorsachius; species Gorsachius goisagi. The sequence goes on along the minus strand of BOSO01003229.1, from coordinate 30,907 downwards.
TGTGAATGCAAAGCTCTTGAGGTTACCAACAAGCAGACATGAACAGAGAGAGCTCTATTGTATGTTAAATAGCAACGACGAGACCCAGTAATAACTCTGAAAATGATGTGATGCAGAGCCAGAACTTTCTGGATGGTTTTGTTGGCTGAAATTGGGTTTTGTTGGCTGAAATGGCTTCTCGTTGCCAGTGCTGTGTGGAGGGGCTGTCTTATCCATGGAACGTGCTGCCTCCGCGGAGCAGAGCCCTGCTTTGCTGTAGGTGTTGCTAAAATAATTTATGTCTGGTTTATTTTCCCTTTCAGCTCCAGCTCGGACATTCTGAGAGATCTGCAAGGGCCCGAGAGCTGTTCAACATTCTCTGACAAGTAAGTAGAACGCAGGGGTGGAAAAGTCCTTGCGACTGGTTTAGGTCAGTGGTTTCCAGTTGTGGAATCCTGAGTGTTTTCTGTGGGCAGGCAGACGTTGCTAAAAAATCAGGTTCTTGGTGACTGCACAGTTTTGGGAGATACAGTTTAGTCAGTGTTTTTGGGTCCTTGGAAAATAATACCTGGGTGCTCCAAGGATCCACAGGTGACTAGCTGAAAATCATTCTTCTAAGGCGTATTTGAGTATGAACATATGTTTTAAAAAAGGAAAAGAAAAAAAAAAAAAAAGAGGGAACTGATTTTTATCAGGGAAAATTAAGAGAATCTGATTTTCTATTGTATTTAAAGTTACACTGTTGTCAGCCTTGCCTACGCCTCTGTCAAGCTGAACGTCCTGGAATTGCAGCATCTGTTTTGATTTACTCTTGTTTGAAGAGAGAAGAGCGCTTTCTTGTTTATAACATCTTAACATTTTATTTCTTAAAATCAAAAATCTCCTTTTGTTATGTAGTGATAATATTTAAAACGTGGGTCTCGCCGTGCAAGGTGTCATACAAAGAAATGCGAAGAAACCATCCAAGGATTCCTCAAGTAACCCAGTGAGAAACGTGGAGATGGAGAGGGCACACAGGGATGCACGGGGGCGCCGACGGTGTGTGGTTGCAGTGGAATTGGGAGGAACGCAGCGTTAGAGCAGCTGAGAAGCTTTGTAGTTATTCTACAAATGAACAGGGGTGAAGCCTGTTGAGTCTGCAAAAGTAGCACAGCTCACCCTAGCAGTGGGAACTGGCCTGATCTCTTCAAATAGCACAGCCACTTTGGTAACTGATCTTGGGGGCGTGATGGGAACCGTATTGCATTTAATCCTCTTAGTCCGCTTTTTAAACTTTAATAATAAATTAGTAATAAATTTATGACACAATTTTCTTTCTTATCCATTACATATGTGGCCAATAGATTGTGACAGCTCTTAAAATTCATGATTACTGCAAGAAGTAATATTTGGAACTCTCTTAAAATGCGTGTTTAGATAATCTAATGGGTTTTCGGGAGCTTTAATGGACGCACCTCTAAGACCTTGGTTACAGCGGCATCCGAGGTCGATGGGGAGGGCACCACTGGAAGAACAGAAAGCCATCGTCAAGCCTCACACGGAGGGAGGCGTCGCTCTGGGGGGCGAGCGGTGCTTCCAGGAAGGATGCTCACGGGTGCGCTTGGTTTTGTAGTGCCTGCAGGTGACTCGGTGGGGCGGGCAGGAACCCAAAAAGGACGTGGCTGTACGTGTCGCAGTGCTAGTCTGCTGGGGCACGGTGGTGCAGGACAGGGCTGGAAATCCTAGAGTCGTCTAGGTTGGAAAACACCTTTGAGATCATCAAGTCCAACCGTTAACCATTAACCTGCCCCGTGCTGTCGTGCTCTGTGCCACCAGGGCTCTGCTGGTCTGTGCCGGGCCAGGAGATAACGGCACCGAGAGAGCTGCTCTGCAACAGCACCGGCGTAACAATGGGAGTGAAAGGTGTAGATTTTTAAAAGAAAGTTGCACTTAATGATAGAACAGTAATTAATTGCCATGGGGGACTGTGTACTTCCTCGGTATTTTCTGTAAGAATTCGTTGCGGCCTCTTTCATTGAGGGAAAACTTAGGCTTTGATGATTCTGTGTTTCCTGTAGGAGGATATTTAACGTACTTCTGATGGTATTTTAATTGCCCATGTGATGCCTGGAGTATGTGGCTTCTATTTATTACACCTAGCTTTAATTTTGTAGGTAGTAGCTAGGCTACCATTATATTAGAAACACCCAGTTTAAAAGTGGTTTTGAGAGATTTTGTACAAGTGAATGGCCAGGCTAAGAGTCTTCGCCGTCCCAGTCGTATTTTCTGTGTCTTTGGAGACTGCCATCTCCAAACTGGCAACTAGAGTGTCTTTATCAGCAGTCAGTGACTTGCAGTTAATTTTGGTGATGGTACAATCAAATTATTCTGCATCCTTTGTACTCCCTGAACTCCATTCTGGAGATGCCAGCTGGCAGACTTGCTTTCTGCAGTACAGGAGATAACGTGCTGTGGCTTAAGGGTCTGGCATCGGTGGCTTCTCGCCTGAGTTGGAAAAACATGTTCCCCTGTGGAAGAAGAAATAGGAATGTCAGTAATGAAAGCAGTGCTGAGGCTTGTGAATGGAGCGTTCTGCCTGGCAGTGATGGATGGTAACAGCAGTTATGTGTATCCTCAGCAGAATCATTTGTGCCGTTGATAGTTTTGTTCACCCAGGGAAGTTCTCAGTCGTGTGGTGGGTTTACGCTGAGTGGCAATCAAGTGTGGCCAGGTTGGGAAGCGCAGAGGGATGGTAAGGAGGGCAGATCTGCAGCTGCAACGGCAGTTGTTCGGTTCCCCGCACAAGCGTTGGCTGCAGGATGCCGAGTGCCACGGGAGGTCGAATGAGGGCTCTGCTTTGGCACACCAAAGGCCAGCACACCAAAGAGCAGGCGGGTGGTGTGTTTCAGAACCAGCCCAGGCTTTTTAAAAGTTGAGTTATGCCAGAAAGGCATCATCTCTCTTTATTTTTATAAGAGTAATAATTGGGTATTTGCAAGACAAGAGAACCAAGTGATACAGAAGCTCCAGTTCTTGGCTTTGTGTTTTAATATGCTTCTGAACAGAAGGTAATTACCATTCTGCTGTGGAAAAACGTGGGCATCAAAGCTAGAAATGGGCAGAATATAAAACAGTAAAGCTAGCCTTAATCGAAATGAGATTTCCGCTTCATTCTGCATCCTAAGTAATTTGTTCTTGCAAGGGTAGTTGTATTTTGCAAACTCTCAAAACCAACCAAACCCACCAAGGCCAAGCCAGGGGGACGGGGGTCACGTCAGCAGTTACACCAGTGCAAGCGCTGGTGGGTGCGCGGCAGCGCTCTGGCAGAACGGGTGGCTTGGACGCTGCCTCGGCCGTGTGGGTGCTGTAGTTCAGCCTTCCAGACACTTAAACTGCTGGCTCTGAGTGGTCTTGCTGTCTCGCTCTGGAGCGTATAAAACGTCTGCCAGTGGGTGAGTGTTACCAGGAGCAAGGTTTTTCCATGCAGGACTAAAACCTGTAGCGACTGGCCAACGTGAGTGCCCGTACTAGATACGCCTTTTCATCAGCTCTTTCAAGTCAAAGCTTCAGTGGAAGCCTGCGGCCCCCCCACTGCCAAGACCTTGCTACACAAACCCAACACAAATACGAACAGCCTGCTCTTTGCTCCGCAATGAAAGCATGGCTCAGGAACTTTAATTCACTTTGTTCAGGGCATTTCTGGGAGTGGGAAAGTAAATCATTGCCCATTTTGTGACCGTTTCTCTTCAGCGTTTGCCAGTATTCTTAGCAGCAGAGCTACAGGCTTCGTACCATTTCAGGCTGAAGGCCTTTGGAAGAGAATTTGACCACGTAAAACAAGCTTAAGACTTGTGCCAACCCTTTATTTCCCCTGAGCGGATGAAAAAATGGCAGAAGTGAGGTGGAACGGTTGGGCCTCAGTTGAAATGTACGGGTTGGGTTTCCAAGCGCAGCCGCCTCGTCTGTTCAGGCGTTACGCTGAAGGTGGTCTGACCGTAACAGGCTCCCTGGGTGTAGTTATGTCTTAGCAGACAGCGAGAGGCTCGTGTGAAAGATGCAGCTCCGAAGCAGGATATTGTGCCTTTTTCAGCTGGAATTTGTTAAGTTCCTAAGGTGAGGTAGGGTGCCAGAAATGTCATTGCAACAAATCTGTGCCTGACTCGACCCGAGGTGGGGATAAGTGACGGTGTGGTGTGTCGTCAGGGTCGTCTTGTCCCTGGGTGAGCAAACCTCGTTATTACAAAACACACCGTGAGACGTGGGAAGGGATCTGGGTTACCAAAGTACCGCTATTCACACATTTCTGTAGAAGGTCAAGTACGTTTGCTTTGCGTTTTTAATATTGGTGGCACTGTGCCATGCGACCGGTGGCTCAAAGCCCAAGAGTACAAGAATGTTCTTACCCTCATTAAAATGAACATAAACCAAAGTTGAATCTATTTTAGTAGCCCTGAAGTAATCTGTCCCCTGTCCTTCCCGCACACGGGGATGTGCGTGGAGGGGCTCCCGGCAGGCTCCTGCGGCGAGGGCGCTCTGCGGCGCGGCGCTGCGGCTGGCGCCTTCCCTGGCACGGAGCGTCCCCCTCGGGTTTGGGCGCTCGCCCCGCGGTGCCAGAGCCCTGCAGCAGGTCCTGAGTGCCAGGGAGTACCTGCCTCCGCCTGTAGGTGCTCAGACCTGAAACGCCAACAGCGCTGCGCAGAGTTGGGAAGGCTTCTGAGCGCTGCCTTCGTTCTTGGCAAGAAACGCTCGGGTACGGAAAGCGTAGCGCTCGTTTTTGTCCTAGCTCGGTGTGCAGCCGTGCAGCACAGAGACCTGTTTCCCCACGTGCTTTTGAAGCATGCCACTGTAGGGCAGATGGGAGTTAAATGCTCCTTTGCTCTTCAGTAACTTTTAAAGCCGTAGCAGCTCCTAGGCTAAGAGGAGTGCTCCTCTTCGCCCAACGAATGCCAGGGAGCGGAGGCGCCTTCGGCCGCCGTGCGCTGCGGGAATCACACTTGGGAGGTTGGCAGAGTGGGGGGCTGGGGAGGGCTGGGTTATGCATGGGCACCGTCTCCTCCTTCTGCACCCTGCGGGTGTGGGTATGTAATCACGCTGCCGCCTCCAGTGCAGACCAAATCTGATTGTGCTGGGTCCCTGCTGATCGTCCTGGACATGGTTACGGTCTCATGGATGCAGGAGCTCCGTTTCCATCCTGGTGCTGAACTGGGCTCCAAAACACGAGTTGTTCCTGCTAACGTCTCTTAGTGCGTATCGTGCGTCAGTCAGCAGAGACATGGACTTTGAGAGTTTTCCATGGTTGTTTTCAGTTCTGAATTTCCAGTTCAAGCCAAAATGAATAGTTCCTGCAGGATGGATTCATCTGAGCAAATGGTAAAAAAAAAAAAAACCAAAACCAAGTGCATTTATAAGGAACGTTTAATTAGCAATAGCTGTCGATGGATGAGCGATAGCTTTCATGCCAACACTGGGTGGAATTTTAAGCTCTGAGGCTGAATGATGGAAATTAGCTGCTTAATTCAAATGTGGCTAGTTCAACATTTTGTTTCTGTACCATTAACCCTATGACTAAAATGAAAACACTTCTTTAAGTTTCCAGTGGAAAATTCTTTGTCCATAAATGAGAGGGGTGCCTGGCAAAGAGCCTGTTTAAAGACAGGAGTCCCACGCGCTGTCCTCCTTGGGTAGCCGTGACCAAAGCCACTCGTCCTTGTCCTCGCTGGCTGTGCCGCTGAGGGTGACTGTTCCAGGTCAGCCTTCTCTGCTCTAACGTCGTCGTGGCTTGGGCGGCGCCAGGGGCTCTCCTCACTTATGGACAAGGAATTTGAAAGGTTGGTGCCACTCCGTCCTGTTCCATCCCAGTCCCTGGTGACGGGAGGGGAGGCTCCGTGACGCCCTGGCCCTGCTGGGGCTCGTGGGTGTTGTTGGCTCCCCCGAACAAGAAAACAGAGCGGAGTTTCTCTTCACCACCATGTGTGTGCCTGAGTACTGCCTGCAGTGCTTTAGTACAGCCTTCGCTATTTGCCGTGCTAGAGCATCTTCAAAACCATATTTTCCCTTTTTTTTTCTTTTTCTCCAGCAGCCCTTTGAGCCTGAGAGTTAACAAAAGGAAGTCGTGTCCACTCCGAGAGCCAGAAGCCGCCAAACTGCTGCCCAAGCGCAAGCGGAAGAAGAGCTAGCGCTGCAGCCCTGCGACGCCTCCCGCCAAGCAGGAGGCTGAACACTGAGAAACACTTCCTCGGTTTTTTTTCCAGTTTTCAGTGTATCTGGGTACTTAATAAAATGTTGAATTTTCACCTAACTCATTCAAACTGCCTTCACCTAACCGGACCGGTGTGCTGATGTTTCTTGTTCACAGCGTGGGGGCCGTCGAACTCTGAGACCTGGGCGTAAGCGACCGGAGTCCCGCTGGAGCGGCGCGCCCGCTGGGGGCCCTGGGTCTGCGCCTCGCCGCCCGTCCCATGGAAGCTTGCTCTGCCCTCTCGAAGTAATCGTGGGACGGCGTTGGCGTGGGGCTGGGCAGGAGCTGGTGCTCCAGTTACCTGGCTTGGGGGGGGGGGGGCATCGGAGGGAGCCGAGGGACGGGGCAGGCTTCTGGTCTCCAGGAATATGCTTGCTTTTTTTTTTTTTTTCTTGATATATCCATGTAAACCTACTCATGTGTCATTATTTCAGTTTAAGGTCATTAAATTTGAAAGAAATTGGAAGGTCGTAAGTATTCCTGCTTTAAAATAAATATTAGCATTAAAAGATCTTATCTTCCTTCAAAGATGGCCAAGTTTTGTAACAAAATAAAGCAATGCAATAAAATGTAAAGTAAGCCTGAGCGACTGGGTAGGTTATTAAAAATGCAGCTTGTAAGCGAGATAGCTACCCATGCAAAACAGCGGGAGGGGCTCTTACTGAGCCCTGCAGAGGCGGCACAGAACGCGTGAAGATCGAGGGTCGCGTGGCTTTTGACGTTGGAGCGTAGCTGTGATTGGGATGGGATGTCCTGCCTTCAAAGCAAATCCAGTGAGGGGAGGAGAGGCAGAGGAAGGACAGGAAGCTCGCTTGGTTTGGTTGGGTTGAGTTTGGTTTGGTTGGTTTTTACTAAAAGCAAACCTTCTGAAAGAGAGTAATTACTGAGGGCTGCGCTTAGGGCTGCCTTTTAATTACAGCAATTAGCACAAGATGGATTTAAATTCTGTGCAGTTAGCCAGAGAAGAAGATCTGTTTGCCTGAATAATGGTCAATGTGTCTGAAATCCACGTCGCGTGGTTACACCGGCTGTTGGGCATCGCTCGGGGGTCTGTTAGGTTTTAATTATATTGAGTTAGCAGCACTCCCTATTCTGTAACGGTACCGGTACCGACCGTCAGACACAGAAAATGGCCTCAAAAAGCTTTGGTTTGCCCCGTTCACCCCGGCTGTGGCTGTGCAGTGCGGGTGGGCTGGAGCCACCGTCCTTCTCTGGGCGGCAAGTGAGTGTCTGGGGCTGCAGGTTTTAGGGTTGCAGGTTTTTGGGATTGCAGGTTTTCGGGATTACCATCCTGCCGGAGAACACAGCTGGGTGTGCAAGCAGGGGCCGCCAGCGGGGAGCCCTGCGCGACGCCCGCTCGCTGAGGCCAGCCTGGAAAGCGAAGTGCTGGTGCCGCGTTCTGCGTGAGGTCCTCAGCTCTGCTGGATCGGCAGGAAAATCGGGATCCTGCAATACTTTACTGCCGGGGAGCTTTCCTGTGTGTTGCAGCGGATGGACGGGCTGTAAACGCCTTCTGTCCGTAGCGGGTGCTTGGTGCGTGGCTGTGGAACCAGGCGCCGCCGTTTGCAGGGTTAAAGCTGCAGTTGGTGACAGTAACTGTGCTGCGAGGTGGGAACGCATTTCTGTGCCCAAGGAGGAGGAAGAGTCTTAATTTATTGCCTAAGTAGGGGCTGGGAGGTACTCAGAAGAAAATCAATATGGAAGGTGAATAAAAGGCTATGGCACGGGAAGCCCGCGCTCCGTACGGGTGCTGGAAGGGTGGGCACAGGCCCTCGCGAGCGGCTGGAGCCCGGCAGGAGACCTTGCAGCCGTGCCAGCCGGGCAGTGCGAGGCAGCGTTGACCTTCCTGGCCGTGTCTAATCCTCTGCCAACGTTTGGAGTCCCAACCCTTCTGCTGCTGCTCGCAGTGAACCCCCCTGACCTGCTGCTTGGATCTGTGGCGGGCTGTCCCCAAAGAGCGGTTTTCCGTTAACATAAAACCCAAAATGTATTTTTTCATATGTGAATCTGCTTTGCTTTCTGCAAATACAAGCCTCCGATGTTTATTTTTCTATATATATTGATTTTGGCGTTTGAAGCTGCCCGTGCTTCCCTCGTCAGCGTGGCCAGTCGGCCGGTGCCCGTGCTGCCAAATGTGAAAATCGCATCTGCGGCTGCATACGGGGCCGTCACCCGCCCCCCCGGGGACCCTCGGAGACGGGACGGAGCGAACCCCTGCGCCCTTGGCTTTGCTGCCGTCGGTCAGGCTGGCTCCAGCGTGGACTTCTCCGGAGTGGGAACGTGTCCCGGGCCACCTTGAACGGATGCATGGAAGTCAAGGTACGGGGAGCCTAAGGAAATGGTTCTCGGGGCGGTGTTGGCTGTTTTGTCATTTGTTTTTCTTGTATTTGTTGCCGTGTAATTAGGCCAGGTGAGTGTAACGCCCCCGCCCCTTCCTGCCGCGAGGTGCGGCCACTCCTCGGCGCTGTGCCTCGGGAAGGGCGAGTGGAAAGGAGGAATTTGGGGGACGCACCCGCTCCTTTCTAGAAGGGCAAAGCCTTGAGGGGACAAATGACACCAAGCACAAAGCACGGCCCTTCCGTCCCCACAAACGTCTTGGACCTTCATGTCAAAGGAAGCCAAGTCACCGAGGCAGCAAGGGCCCCGCGGCATGGGCGGGATTTGGGAAGGGGTTTGGCGCTGGGTTCCCCGTTCTTTGGGAGCAGCGTGGGGGCAGAGGCGGTGGGGCGTGCGGCGCTCTGCCTTCTGGCGAAGCTGCAGCCAAATCCCCGTGTTCCTGGGGAGGCGGTGGGCTTGGGCGGGAGCGGGCTCGGGGGCCGGAGCAGATCCTGACCCCTCTGCTGGAAATTCTTGTTTGCTCACAGCGAGCGGGCGAGCGTTGGGCGATGGAGCCGCGGGTACGGCGAGCGGGGGCTTCCCCGCCCTGGCGCGACGGCAGCCGCTCGGCAGGAGGGAGCAAACGCATCCCGGCACTTCCAAGGGTCTGCACGTCCAGGGGGCTGGCAGGGCCCCCCATGACGAGCGGTGGTAATTGCTGCTTTGACGTGCCTGGCATCCTCCCGCCGTCGGAATAGCAGCGCCAGGCTTTCGCTGCCGCAGACAGCGCAATCTGTAATGCCAATTACTGAAAATTACAGCAAAAAGGCCAATTTACAGGAGCTGGGCACGGATCTGAGCTGAAACCACAGCGGGTTGGTTTTACCACAAATAATTTAAGCCCTTCAAAGGTGCCAGGGCCTTGGGTGCCGTTCCTGGGGGCGCTGCTGTCGGGCGCCCGGGTGCTGCAAGAGCCAACGGAGCAGGCAGGGTTCGTTCCAGCCCTCCTGGCCCACGTGCCGGGCGTTGGGAGCGCGCGGCTCCGGGGATGCCGTCTGCTAGCGGAGGTCGCCGTCCCCTTCCCCGGACCCGCGTCCCCACAGCCGAGCCACGCGCCGCCAGCAGCCGAGGGCGTAGGTGACGGGCGTGCGTAAAGGCAGCGTGCCGGCCGCCGGAGCGTGGCAGCGGGAACGTCACCGGGCGCTGCGCTGGCGAGGCGAGGGGCTGCCTGCGGGGAGCTGGGCTTCCTACGCCCGCTGCTTAACGAACCCTGGGAATTATCACCAGGGTTTCAGCAATGGCGTCGCCAGACCCAAAGTGGATTTGGGATTTTTTTTTTTTTTTTTGGTGACTTCTGATTTTTTTTTAGTGCTGCTGGAAAAAAAACGCTTCATTTGGTGCCGTTCATAACAGCAGCTGATGGAAGGGTGCTTTAATCCAGTGAAGCTCTTAATGACAGGAAGGGAAATGGTTTGCAAGTAATTACAAATCGCTGCAAAGCGCTGGGCATTGCGTAGGGTCATTCACCGCTGAGGTCTGGTGGGTTTGCTTGTGAAAATCACAGAATGGTTTGGGTTGGCAAAGCCCTTTAAGCTCCCCCAGCCCAACCGCCCCCCTGCCCCTGCCATCCCACCCCCAAACCCTGGCCCTCAGCACCGCCCCTGCCCGGCTGTTAAATCCCCCCAGGGGTGGGGACTCGACCCCTTCCCTGGGCAGCCCCTTCCAGCCCCTTCCAGCCCTTTTGGTGAAAAACAAAAGTCATCTTGCCCCTCAGAAAGATTCCTTAGAACACCTTGTCAGTCGGAAGCCCCGCGCGGGGCCCAGGGACCGCCGCAGCTCCGCCCGCTGAGCGTCACAGCGGTTGGAGGGGACCCGAGGGCATCGCCGCTGCCCCGTCCTCCCGGCGGCTCGGTCCCGGTTTGGCTTTGGTGGGAGCCCAAAGCCGAGCTGTGGCTGGCGGGAGAAGGAGCCAGGTCCCGGGTGTCCGTGGGGCTTGGCTACCGCAAAGGAAATAATTTATTAGCAAGCGTGCTCGTAAAGCAGCCGCAGCGAGCCTGGTGTGCAGCCGAGGAGCGGCCACGCGCCCTGGTTTCCCTTCTTGCAGCGCCCGCCGTCGGTTTTCTGTCGGAAAGCGGAGCTTTCGAGGCACGACCCCAGCCTCGCAGACTAAATCACGAGGGGTTCATTTTGTTTCTCGCTTTGTGGCGTTGCCAGCAGGGCCCCTCGGCGCAGCCGTGCCCGAGGCTCTGCCGGGACGCTCCCACCCCGGCTGCTTTGGTGCCAATGGGTGGCCGGGCGCCGGCGCAGCCCATCCCGCCTGGGCGGCCGCGCCGGCATCGCTGCTCCGGGAGGGACGAAGGGGACGTTTGGTTCCGAGCGGGAGGCGAGCAGGGCAGCGAGGAATCCGCGCTCTTCCTCGGCAGCGGTGCTTCCCTCGGTGGGCTGGGGCAACCCAAGGGCTCCGCACGGGCAGTCCTGCCCCGGCGCCCCGATCCCCCTCCTCCAGAGCCCCCAGTTTGCTTTTTGTGATCCGGAGGAGAGGATGTGCCTGAGAAAAGGTCTTTTAGAAATATTTTTTTACAAAACCTGATTTACAGAAACTTAAGCGGGGCTGTTTTGAATGGCTTTCACAGGCTTAAATGGAGTCTTAGCATGCCAGCGACATGACAAAAATATTTCTGACCGTATTTATAGATCCGGCACATCCTTGGGGTGATCTTTGGGTCTCTGAAATAATAATTGATAGAAGTATTATCTTATTCAAAAGGGAGACTGCCACGTTATGTTTAGCTTAAGATTTAGATTTAACTACAGTTCTTAAACATCAGCTGCCTTGAGAAATAAATATTGGAGCAACAGGATTTCTGGTTGGAACCCTCTGAACGGGGGAATGGTCCTTTCCTCAGCCCGTGTGCGCGACCTGAGCGCTCCCTGTGTGAGGGTAGGCACTAACTTTGCTTATTAAAACTACTTTGCACCCAGTGATGTGTCTGACCGACGCTGAAGTCGCTTTGCCGGCGGGGAGCCGTGTTTTTGGCGCTGCCGCTTCTCCGCCATCGCCGAACACGCCCGGTGGTGCGGAACGCTCTCTTCTTTCAGAAGTCACTAGAACCCCTCGTATGAAATCAGGAATGTGACTTGGGAAAAGTCCACCAACCTGGCTGAAAGCACCCACGAGCCTGATTTCCAAGAGGAGACCAACATTATTCCAAAGGCAAGGCCTTGCTGAGTGATCCAACTGCCCCACATCCCATCTTCTTCAAAATTCGGACTTACATCTTTCTTACATCCCCGTCTCACGTTTGATTTGGTGTTTTCCCTTTCGCTGTGCGACCTCTTGCCCCGTGAGGAGGACGGCGCCGGGCTCCTCCTGGGGCATCTGGAGCATCTTCCCGGGCGCTCCCAGGCTGGAAGCGGCGATGGTGGCTGGAAGCGTTGGGACGAGCAAGGGGAGCGTGGATGTGGGCAGCGAGCATCGCCATCATCCTGGAGAGGTGATCAGAATCGCCCTGCCGCGGGGGGGCTCCGGCCGGGTCCTGTCCCCTTGTGGGTGCAGGGGGGGGTCCGGGCACCGCGGGTGTGCGTGGCGGGGGGGACACGGGCAGCGGGCGCTCGGGCCGTGCTGCTTCCAGCCCCATCCCCAGCAGAGCCGGGCGGTGCCCAGGCTGGAATTGGGCAAGGGCAGCCGGGGTCATGAGCGGGGCCGTGGGAACGGCGGAGATGGCCACAGCAGGTCAGGGCCTCGCCAGTGCGTCCTCCCCGAAAGGACCAGGAGCAGAGAAAACTGAAGGCAGCAGCGGGGCGTGGGATGTGTTCAACTGCCTGCTCTCCAGAGCAAGAGCAAGTGTCTGTGAGACGGAGGAGATGAGAGCAAACGTACAAGTGCAAAGGAAATGGATGAAAACCCAAACAAATGGGTACGTTGTGTAGGTGACTCACAGATATCGGCTCTGCTTTAAACAAAATTTTTGGGTTTCTATCCCAACTTATAAATCCCACAGCCTCTGCTCTGGAAGCTGCTGCACCGAAGTCCCTGGGCGCCAGAGCTGCAACGTTCCCATCAGGTCAGGTTTCTCAGGCTCGGGCAGGAGCTGTTTGGGATGTTTCTCTGCTGCTCCCCTTGGGGTTTGCTCTGTGCTGGGGGGGTCAGCCCAGGCTGGGTGGCCCCGTGGCACGCGTGTGCCCACCCGGCCGCTCTGCTTGCGCCGGCGGGAGCTGGTGGCCCCAGCTGGGGCGGCTGCGGCTTCGGGCTCCGCGGCTCCAGCTCACGGTTTTGCCGTCGGGGAAGGCGTCCCAGCCGGGCGATGTGGGTCCCAGCACGCAAAGCTCTGAGCGAGCCCCACGGGGAGCGAGCGTCGCTGCCTTGCTCCTCGAAGGGTTTATCCACGCTGCAGGAGCATCCAGCAAAAGCTGGACCCGCAGGCTTCGGATGCTGGCGCGGTATCAGTGGTCCCTTCAGGCCAGTTGGGCTGTTTCGGATGCCTTGCCATGCACCCCTGGGTGAGCTGCCAAACCTTCTGTGCCGGAGGAGCAATCGTATTGCGAAGCGCTGGCCAACGAGCCGGGTCGCTGCGGGGTGGCGACTTGGAAAGGCGTTTGGCTGCAGGGGTGGAGCAGGTCATCAGTTCTGCAACATCTTCCATGGGTGAACTGGTGTGGCTGCAGATAATTACCTTTCCGTTGGAAATAAGCTAAAAAGCCACGCTACCACGGTAATCGGAGCGTTAAGATAATGAGGCAATTACTTGGTGTCGTAGGAGACAGAACAGCTATGACGTTAGACACAGCCGTAACTCGGACTGGTTGGCTGACCACCCGGTGAGATTCATTTTTTGGTGTCGCTTATTGTTGGAGTCGCCATTTAAAGCCTGCAGTGGCTGTTTTTGCTGGCGATGGCTTCTCAGCACCTTCACTGGCGTGCTTACAGACCTCTGCGTTTAAGAAATGGTTTTGGGATCTCCCACAGGCTATTGGTGTGCCACCTCCTCCCGCGGCCGTGCCACCTCGTGCCACCTCCTCCCGCAGCCGTGCCACCTCGTGCCACCTCCTCCCCTGGCCGTGCCACCTCGTGCCACCTCCTCCTGTGGCTCTGCAGGGCCCTGAGGGGTCGGTCCCAGTGGAGGTGGGTGGCACGTGGGGCAGGGACAGCCCTGGTACAGCGTGGTCCCACGCTCCTGTGTGACGGCGAGCCCGAGGAGCTGGGCTAAGCGGGACGCCGGCGCAGGACCAGAGCCAGGGCTTTCTCTCCCCGTTGTCACGACAGTGCCGACGGCGGGCGGGTTTGTGCGTGCGTGTGACGAACTGGAGCCGGGGGCTTGGAGGTGTGAAGGGGCCGGGGAGGAGCAGGCGGAGGCTGCCTGGAGCTGACATCCCTGGAAGCATGGGGGCTTAGGGAGGGCACGTGGATTTGGTGGCCCCGGTGCCTCTTATTCCCCTCCTGACGGAGCGGGGTGCCCGGGCGGGACCCGTGGCCACCGGCCGGGGCTGTGGCCACCCTGCCTGCACCCTGCCTGCACGCTGCCGGGGGCCAGCTCCGGCCACGGGTGAGTGCTGCCGGGTACGGCCTTTGCCGCGGGTGTCCGCCGGTCCCTGGGGTGCCGTAAGCGACTCCTCCAGGGCTGCGCGCTGCACATCTCTCACCAGCCCCAAATTCACACGAATTGAATAACGTAAGGGAAAAAACAACAGCGCCGAAGGAAACGCCGTGTCCTCACCAGGCTGTCCCGTCCCCTCGCTCCCTTGGGCAGCTCCGCTCCTCCGTCACCGAGTCAAGGGGCAACTGGGGGGCGGGCAGGGACTTGTGAACAACGGGGCTGGGGACAAAAGTGGCAGCAAAGAGGAGCAAAGGGAGCGCTTGCAAGCGGCGACGCTCAGCCAGCTGCTGCTGTGCTTCCCCCGGCTGAGCACCGCTCTGCCCCGGCTCTCAGCCCCATCCAGGGTGGCAAAGGCAGAAACCCCCCCCCCAGGTACGGTTTCGAAGCGAGCTGACGGCGAAGTGGGTCGCTTCGTGCTCTTCTCACGTTTCATTGGGTCGATTTTTAACGGCGTTGGTCACATTTGATAGTCCCCCCCAAGGCGTGCCTCGTGCTGGGCTTGTTGGCAGCGGGGGGTGCGGGGTCCCGGGGCCCCCCTGCTCCCAGCCCCGCACCCCTGCGGATCCAGACCCTCTGCTGATGTCCCCGGGTCAGGGGAAGCACAAGCGGGGCAGAAACTCCGGGTGAGCCCGTATTGCTGCTGGCAGCCGGGCCGGGGGCGATGCTGGGCGCTGGGGGGGGGGGGGGGCGGTCATGGCCAGAAAGCTTTGGGAACGGCTGCTTCAGGCAGCAAATCCATCCAGGAGGAAATGAATTTAGTCACGGCACAGTTCCTCAGGCCAGGGCAGGAGGGCAGAACTTGAAACAAAATAATCACAGAAACAGTAAAAATGTACACACATACACATCCCCCCCCCCGGGAGCCGTGTGAAAAGGCGGCGATTCCCGGGAATGCTGGAGCAGGGATAACGGAGGTGGCCTCTGAGCAGGGGCAGGGGGTCCCTGCTTGCTCCCGCTGCACGTCCCTCTCCCAAACGGGGGTTAAGTGGGGGGGTTGGGATGGCGGGGGTCACCTGGGTGGGCTTGGCTTTGCTGTGCTGGTGACGGGGAATTTCCATCGGATTGTTTTCCTCGGGCAGGAATCGCCGCAGACCGTGGCTCCCCTGGCTGCTGCCCGCAGCCATTTCCCTGTCCCCGTGCCCGGGGTGGGGACACCGGGGGCCGGGGGTCCCGGGAGAGCGGCTGGCAACGCCCCGGCGCGGGCTGGCGGGGGGACACGCGCCTGCGGGAGCCGATCCGCTCTACCGGCTGAAAGGGCCATGGGGTTATCCCAATATTGCTCTTGGCCCCCAGGAGCGTCAGCGTTCCGGGGGAAATCATAGGGAATTCCCTTCTCTTTCCCGGCGGGGCGCTCTCCTCCGGAGCGGGCCCGGTGCCTGCGGTGGGACGGGGGCGCTGCGCTCCCCACCGCCCTCCTGGAAGGGTCCGGCTGTGAAAGGCTCTGGCGGGCAAATGGTTCCTGTCCTTGTGTCGGAAACAAGGGAATGGCCGCTCTCTTTTGTAGCTACTTTAGAGTCTAAACAGGGTGAAAAGCGGTTGAATTTTATGAAAATCGGTGTAGGATCGGGCAATTTGAAAATTTCCCGTCTCAACTTTTATCACAGGGGAAAATTCATTTTCCCAGTTAATGAAAGCTTTTACAGAAAGCATTTGCTGGCTTTAACTAATGCTGGCTGTTTGTTTTGCCGTTGACTTTCCAGCTCTGATGTCAGGTTGAATTTGTTGCATTTTTTCAAGCCAGAAAGGCAATATTTTCTGTGGCAAAAGCACGTTTATTCGCCGGCGTTATAGCGGGCCTTGCAGCCAAGGTCTGGAGCGCGCCAGGGAAGCGGTAAAGCAGGGAATATTTGCCCCGATTTGTCCCGATTCTTGCGACTGGCTCCCGGTGGAAGCCTGGGCCAAACGCAGGCTCCTCCAACTGAATCCCCAGGCAAATCCCAAACGTCCATTCGTTCCCTAGGAAAAAAAGGAAAGTTCTGCAAATGAAGCAGAAACAGATTTGCCTGCAGGGAGGGGATCCAGCAGCACGTACGGAAGGCCGGGGAGCTGCAAGAAGGGACGGGTGAGCCTGTGTGCGGTACGGCTCCTTTCTCCCTCCTCTCTCAGCAGAAATAGCCCAAAGCGATGGGATTACGTTAAAATTGTAATGAAGAAACCAGTTGGGTAAATGACAAGATTCAATACAACGTAGCTTGCGTTAAATCAAAATCCTACAAACAAAACAAAGTCTTATTAAAAAAAAAAAGCGTTCTGACTCAGCGCGTGCCATTCTGCGTCAGGCCAAGGCGCGGGAGAGCTGGCGGGGAGCGGTGGAGGTGGCAGAGGAACGGCCGGCGTGAGCCCAGCACCAGCAACGCCGCTCTGGGGGAAGGTGGGAGGACGGGAGATGCAATGGGAAAAGCAGCAGTTTGGGGGGGGGGGGACGGGGGACGGGACCAGCACCAGCTCTGGCCGCGCGGCTCGGTTGGGTGGCTTTGTGCTTAGAGCAAGGGCTGGGTAGGAGGCAGATGAAGCCAAAAGGGAGGTTACTGACGCCGGCAGCAGAGGGGACGTCCCCACCCAGCACTTTGCAACTCAGCGTGTCTCCGACGGACGAAGCCCATCCTCATCCTCACCTGCCCCAGCCCGTCCTCCTCCCGCCCCGGCAGGGCAGGGCGGCCATGGAGCCCCCCCCGGCCCCGCACCTGAGGCCATTTCACATTTGAGATGTGGCATTAACTCTAATTACACGCCCTGCCCCGAAATTCAAAGGGTTTCTAATCCCGCTGAGTCTGACCTTTCAAACCCGGCACCTGATTTCTCGCTTTGTCCCCGCGTGCTTTGGGATATTTGATGATGAAGGGAGGCAGGGGGTGAAGCCCTGCACGTAGGAAGACTTTGGGGCAAAAGCTTTGGTTCCCCCAGCGCTGTCACTGGGGAAGAAGGCAGCCATGGGGCAGGGCTGAGGTTTAAACCTCAGTGCTCGTTCCGATCCGGGTTCACCCCCTTGCCCTGGCTGCCTCCCCTCTGGCTGCCCGTGTCAGGCAGTTAATTTACGCATACGAGGCGGCTCGATGAAATTTCAGTGAAGCACCTTTGTAGTAATTTTCCATTAAAAAAGATGGCAACAAAAATCTTTTTTGAGCCCTCCCCGCCGTGGGCAGGTGGGTCACAGGCTCCTCTCTCCTGGGTAGCGGAGGCAGAGCAGCTTCGAGGCGGTCGGTGGCGCGAGGTACGTGGGACCCGGCATCCCTGAACCGGTCTGTGATCCCGAGCGATCCGCCCCGGCCCGGGCAGACACGGACACGCCAGAACCTCCAGGTGTGGGATTCCACTGCCCCGTACCGGAGGCCGTTGGGGTCCCCAGGGAGCACGGAGCCAGGCTGGGTTTTGGCTGCCCGTGAGCCAGGGATCTGGCTGGCACGGCCACGCCAGTGCCCCTCATCTCATCACCGGGGGGATCTGGAAATATCCGGTAACGTGGCGAGCCCCGCGAGCGAGTTGTGCCTGGCTGTGGTTAGAAGGAACCTCTTTTTTAGGCTGACGTCTGAATCATCTCGCTTTTTATAGCCAGGCGGTCGCGTCGCTGCGATTGCAGCTCCCAGCCCAAGCCCAGCGCCTGCTTGGGTTAACGACCATCGTCACGCAGGGCACAAGAGAACATTTTTTGCTCGTTTCCCAGAAAAGCGAGCGTCTCTCTGGGGATGCTCTCTGCGCGCGGGCTCCGCTCTCCCAGCGGGATCCTGCGAGCGGCCCTGGCTGCCGGCTGGAGACGGGCTCCTGCTCGCAGGGCTGCAGCGCCCGCGCTTCAGCCCGTCCCGTGCCACGGCCACGCTGCGCCTTCCGCTGCTGCTGCCCGAGAAAAGGCAGCAAGGACGATGCGCTGCTCGGCTGCATCCTTTGGGGTGCTGCGTCCCCGCCGCCCGCACCAGCTTTTGAGGTTCAGGAGGACGGGCTGGGGCTGTGCCTGGGGCTGTGCCTGGGGCTCGGAGGCCTGGCGCCGCGGGAGCGGGGGCCGCTGGGGCTGGGGTCTGCGCCTGGAATCCACGCGCGGCTCTCCCGGGCTCTGCCGATTGCACGGTGTTGTTCCCGCTTGCCGTCTCCCGTGGCGGATCGGCCGTTCCTCGTCCCCTCTGGACAGCCTTTGGCAGGGGACGGCAGCAAGCAGGGCTCCTGTTGGCACTTAGTGGCAATTCACTAACGAGCCGGCTGGTTTCCCTTTACGGTGGTAATGGGCAGCAGATCACAGCTTGGGGTTCTGATTTGCTCGTTAACTCCTGCATTTGCTCGTTCAGTTTTTGTTCGGGCTGTTAGGACACCTCTGGCTGCTGGCCCCGTCCGCCAGCGGTGGGCTGGACAGGACTACCCCATCGCCGACCCCGATGGAGAGGGGGTGATTTAAAAGCCAGCTGAACTGAGGAATAATCAGTATAAAAAACCCCCAAACCAAACTTTATTCGGACTTGGTTTGCATACGCGAGATTCGCTGTGCACGTAACCGCTCCCCTGCTCAGGGGTTTTTAGAAAAATTGCTGCTGTCTCGTACACCGTTGGCTTTTAAAGCGATGGTCATACGTGCGAAAATTTAACTTGAGGGTAAAAAAAAATCCCCCAAACAAAGCACATAAACCAGAGCGAAACCCTGGTGATTGCGTAGCTTGACCCGTTGCACGGAGCACTGCGAGCGGCCCCCTCTGGTCGTGGCGCTGGGAGCCCAGGCGAGGAGGGTCCCAGCCGCCCCGGGACCCCGAGCCCAACTCTCGCCAGCACACGTTTTCAACTGGAGCATCTCAGCAGCAGAAGCACTGAATTTGATATTAGGATTTTTTTCCACTCAACGCCTTTCTTTACAAAGCAGCTATTTCACTTAACGGGCATTTCAGCGAGGCCGCTCCGTTTTGCCGGATTCGATGCAATCGACTGAACGCAGAAGCGCACGCCGGTGCTGATAATTTGGTGGGAACCACCCCGTGCGTACGGCTTTGCCGAGCAGGGATCGACCCTGCGGACGAGAGCAGAGGCAGATCCAGCCAGGCAAGCCCCGAGCCAGGTGAGAAAAGGGGGCGCAAAACTGCGTCACCACGCAGAGCGCGGAGCACGCGGTGGCGGGCGGGGAATGTGCGTCGTCTTGAAAACTTAATGCAATAATCCTGAAAAATGCCTTTAGGTCTGTCTGGTCGGTTCCTGGGGGCTTGGGGCTTTTTGGGGGGGTTTTGCATACGTGGTTTACACGCTTCTTCATGCAAGGTTTCGGCGGAGAAAAAGTTTCGTAGTAAATGACCCTGATCAGTTCAGACGTAGCGGAAGTGTTGAATGGTACCGGCCCACCATGCCGCAATGGAGACTGAGGACGGGTAGCCCACCACGCCGTGATGGAGACTGAGGACGGGTAGCCCACCACGCCGCGATGGAGACTGAGGACGGGGTAGCCCACCACGCCGTGATGGAGACTGAGGACGGGTAGCCCACCACGCCGCGATGGAGGCTGAGGACGGGGTAGCCCACCACGCCGCGATGGAGGCTGAGGACGGGGTAGCCCACCACGCCGTGATGGAGACTGAGGACGGGGTAGCCCACCACGCTGCGATGGAGGCTGAGGACGGGGTAGCCCACCACGCCGTGATGGAGGCTGAGGACGGGGTAGCCCACCAGGCCGTGACCGTTCCCCGCAGGTCT
>BOSO01003229.1:0-10961 GCA_018403395.1 Gorsachius goisagi | reverse complement strand
TCCAGCACCCGGCATCCAGCACCCGGCATCCAGCACCGGGCATCCAGCACCCGGCATCCAGCACCCGGCGTCCAGCACCCAGCATCCAGCACCCAGTGCCTGGTGTCCAGCACCTGGCATCCAGTGTCCAGGACCCGGCGCCTGGCGTCCAGCACCCGGCATCCAGCATCCAGCACCCAGCATCCAGCATCCAGTGCCTGGTGTCCGGCATCCAGCGTCCAGCACCCAGCATCCAGCACCCAGTGCCTGGCGTCCAGCACCCGACATCCAGTGTCCAGCACCCGGCATCCAGCATCCAGCACCCGGTGCCTGGCATCCAGCACCCGGCATCCAGCACCCTGCGTCCAGCAGCCATATTTGGGGTGCCTGGGGCACCTGTGCTGAGCGGGGCCATGGTGTGGGCACGCAGGCGTCCGGCTTCCAGCCCCCCCGGGCGGTGGTGGCCAGGAGCACGCACGGCCGCCGCGCGTTCTTCGTGAGGGTGCGTCCGCAACAGCGCCGTAGAACGGAGCGCCAGGAGCAGGCGGCCTGGGAGCTCTTCTGCCTGCGTGAAGCAGATGTTGCTCTGCTCCTCCAAAGCCCTCCACGATAACTGAGCGTACCCGAGCCTTGCGGGACCTTCGCCCCGACGGGTAGGGCGGTCTGGGCTGGACGTGGCTGCGGTTTTGGCCAGGTTCTGCTCTGAGTTTGAGAGGTCTCCATCGCAGCCGGGGCTGCGTGCCCCTGCGATGGACCCGCTGTGGCTGGAGGCGGGCAGGGGACGGGCAGGGTCCAGCTCTCCACGGGCGGCGCGTTTGCTGGTGGGAGCGATTAATAACTGATGCTTTGGTTTAAGGGGAGCCCGTTTTGAGAGAACAACAGATATTTTGGAATGTGAATGCCTCACCCAGGTGCAGGACTTGAAGCAAAATCACTGCCGGGCAAGCCTAACCCCAGCCATCGTCTGTTCAGCGGCAAGGAAACGATGGTGGGTTTTCCACAGCCCGGCGGCGGCGGAGTCGCTGCGAGCGCTCTGACAGAGAGCACCCAAGTTCAAAATGATTCTAAAGAATTGGTGGCTTGGCTCAAAACCAACCACCTGAAAAGCGAAGGACAGGCGACTGACTTGGGGAAGGAGACGGTGAACACGCTCCTGCAAACGGGGAAACACGAGCGGGGCAGGAGAGTTTGTGTAAATGGAAGCTGGGCTTCATTTTCGGAGCAAAATCTTGCTGCCCTGGTTGCTTCTTTGGCCCCACAGATGCAACCCTGGAGCCTGGGCTGGCGGTTGCAGGTATTTGGTGTGCGAGAAATGGGGTCTGAGCCGTGGGTATAAACACAACACCACCCCCCCCAGCCCCCCCGGACGTTTCTGGGCACGAGCCTACTTATACAGACGTATCAGTAATTATCTGGAGAAGGCCTGCAGTGCCTTTCGGGTCACTCACGCAGATGTTGTTGAAGTAATGATGAGCACCAAAGTTGATTCACTTCCCTTGAGATATATAGATATATTCGTTGCACTATTTACGTATGTATTAAAATAAGCAGACATCTATATTCCGTTTTCCTCTGGCTCCTCCGTCGGTGCCGTAGCCAGGTGAGATGCTGTGCTCAAACGGAAGCGCGCCCCGTGCCAGCGGACGGGAGCGTCGCTCTGCGGCTCCGTGCGTGCACAAAGTGAAGCTGCAGCACGGGGCCGGGGCTTGCACGTCGGGTGCTTGGTGTCGAATGAAAGATTCATCCCAAAGGAATGATTCATCCCTGTGCGTACGGGAATATTTAATTAATCTCCGAGGTGGTGCTGGGAGGCGATGCTCAATAATGCGTTGGGTTGTACCTTGGTTTTTGCAGGTGCCAGAAACCCCGTTGCTGCCGCGCGTGCGTTTTTCTGATGGCTGTTCGTCAGCGCCTTGGCTGGGTCGGGAACCGCGCCGCCCGCCCAGCGTCGCCGTGCGGCCGTGCCACCCGCGCTGGAGCGGCCTCGGGGGGGCGGAGGCAAGGTACCGAGGTACCGGATCCCGCTGCATTTGTTTTGCTTTTTATTTCTCCCCGTTGATGAGTGAGAAGTCAGGGCGACTGAAGTAAATAGCACGGAGTTGTACAGAAGTGCGGTAACAACCAACCAACCAAAAGTAGTAAAATTACGCTATAATCTCCCAAAAGTTTGAAACTGAAGATTCTGTTAAAAACCATGCGTATATGTATTTCCACCATGCTGTAATTAGGCCAGCTTGTTATCCCCAGGGTCTGTGCAGGCTCCGTTGATTTTTATGGGCTTTGAGGCTGTAATGGGATGAAGCGAGGAACGTTTTAGCATGAACAACGTCATTCTGGAGCCGCGCAGAAAGCCCGGCGGGTTTGGCTCCTGCCAGGAGGTGCATGGAGAGCGTTCCCTGCCCTTTGCAGAGGCTGCGCCTGTCGGGCATCGCCCCCGCAGCCCCCGCTGCCCCCGCCGCCTTCCCGCTCCCCGGCTGAAATGCCCCGCAGTGCCCGCAGCCTGGCAGGGGCCAGCCCCGCTGGGGAGGGACCCTGGGGCTGTTTGGAGCTGGGCCGTGGTCAGACCATGGATGCCTACCTTGAGAAGGTCTGCCACAGCCTGAACAGGGCTTTGGGGATTGTAGGATCAGCCTGGGTTACGGGATCAGCGCCATCCATAGCCTGCTCTAGTTCAAATAGGTTTGAGCTCATCGGTTTGCGTGGAGCGTTGCTGCTGTATCCCGGGGGGAATCGGGCCCCGGAGCAGGGGACGGCGGCCTCCGGTGTTTCTTGGCACCAGGCAAAACCCTGGTGAATCTTCAGAGGCTCTGGTGGGGGGGGGGGGGTTTGCTTGCAGTGCCGCAGTGTTGATGGTAATGAGTGTGGAAATGGGTGCTGGATTAGTGCCAAGAAATTCAGGCTCTTGTTCAAGACCTGGGTTTCTGGAAGTCGCATGAGCAAGATTTGGGCTTCAGCGCTGGTGCGGGCAGGGGAGCAGGGGCTGACAGTTTTGAACAAGGAGAGGATTTCTGTGAAGGAAATGGTTTGAATCCCGTGAACCTCCCAGCCATGTGCTGTACAAGGGTCTTAACGCTGAGTTCTCGGCGCGAGTTCCGTGTTCCTGGATAGCCAAAACGAAGGGAAAAGAAGAAACGGCCTCGGGTCTGGCATGAACTCATGCACATTCTCTTTTGCTGCTGCGAATGCTTTCTAAAGCTTGAGACTGCAGCAGCCAAGTTGTTCCTGCCTTCTTCGTTTGTTCGTGTGCAAGCCAACCCTCCTGGCTCTTCCCTCCCTCCCAGCAATGCCTTGATGATACGGGTTCCAAACCAAGCCAACAGCTATCGGAACCGGTCTGCCCCGAGCCCCAGCAACCACCCGCTTGGTGCGCCAGGGCAGGAATGCTTGAAATGACAACGGGCTTGGGCTGTGTTTTCCATGAGTTTGTTTACTACCGTCAATCTGAGGGCTAGTTTTTGGGGTTGTTTTTTGTTTTGTTTTTTTTTTTAAGCTAATGATACGAAATACCATGGCCAAGAGCATGGATTAGGCAGGCAGGTGATGACGGCTGGTATGACATTACCTAAGGGTGTGACTGTATTTTACCTGCATCTTAAAACGATGTGCAGCACTGTATGTGTTACCAATCACCAGCCAACTCCTCCACGGAATCGTTTGGGTTGGAAAAGCCCTTTAAGATCACCAAGCCCAACCGTTCCCCTACCCCTGCCATCCCACCACTAAACCCTGTCCCTAAGCACCTCGTCTGCCTGGCTGTTAAATCCCCCCAGGGTATTTAACTCCAGCCCCCCCAGGTCCTTCGGGGAGGGAGGGGCCCAATCCTGACCCCAGCACTCGAGGGGCGGCCCCCCCAGTGCCCAGCACAGGGGCACAGTCACTGCTCTTGGTGTCCTCAAGCACGAGCCCGCTACGCGTGGCCGGAGACCCCCCCTCTGCCATCCGTTCCCCACCGCGTGTTCTCCTCCTCGGCACAATTTTTGGCCGATTCAGCTGGATCAGAGCAGGCCAAGCAGCTGCAGACACGGCTTGGAAATGGCTTTGGCCACAAACGTTTGCCAGCAGACCGCCCGTCCCGCCAGAGGACCGAGCTGCCGCGCTCCTGGAGATTGACCTGAGGTGGGCTGACACGTTTTTCCTCTGCATTAAAAGGCCGACTGTAACGTGGACGCGGTGTAAAACCAAAGCAGCGCTGTGAAAATCAAGTGAGGAATTATCTGTCTTCTGTCACTCAGGCGTTCATTTGCATTGTGTTTGGTGTCAGAAAGAAAAACTGACATCCCTGCTGGGGCCGTGTCTCTGCACTGCAGAGCTTGCACGCGCCCCCCGCGATGGCAGAGGAGCCAGGGGGGCAACGCAGACCCTGCTGACGTGCCAAGCCCAGCCCGGGGCGGCCGGAGCCTGGACTCCAGCTGAAAGCCCGGAGGGATGAGATGCCGATGTTTGCGGGGCTTGGCCAGGAGCGCTCGTCCACGCAGGGGGTTCACACGAGGACGAGAGACGTCTCTGCCCTCTGAAAGGGCCGCCACCGTGGCGGAAAGGGCAGGATCCCGGCGCTGCCTGGCGTAGCCGGAGCTGCTGGCCCGGTGGCAGCGGAGCCATGGCCGGCCCCCGGCGTGGTCCGACGCGGTCACCGCGGATGGGGACACCATCGGGATGCCTGGGGAGGTGCCGGCGTGGGAGGGTGCTCCCTCAGCCAGGCAGGCGCGTTCCTCCCGCCGCGTTTGCAGGTCACCGAGGACCCCGTCCGTGCCAGCAGCAGCACCTTTATCCAGCTACCAAAACGTGTAACGTCCAGACTTCGCCATTTCCACGCTGTGGCCGTATTATTACGGCTCATAACATCACCTCTGCTTCTGCCAGCAGCCCAACCACTCGTGCAATCCCTGGGAGTGACTGCGCAGTACGCTGTCGTTACCAAGGCTGGAACTGTAAAAAAGGCTGAGGTCAGGGCCGAGTGTGGAGGGGGGGGTTTCCGTCTGGACCGAACGCAACGTTCGCATTGCGCAGCTTGGAGAGTTTTGTCCCACAGGATGCTTCCTGGCACTTTTTACACCAATTTGGGATGACGCCGTATGGTAAAGCTTGATGTTCTCTGTCAGACGGGAGTTTTCCTCTCCGTCCCGCCTGCGCTGCCGGCCGGTGGGTGCGGGGCGCCGGAGGTGAAGCGGTGCCTGCCCTCGCCTGCGGTGCGGCGGGAGGGCATGCCGTGCCCCTTGCCCAATCGTGCTCCTCGCCTTGCCTGAGCGCGGGGTGAGATGGGGCTCGGTGCGGTGCACGGGCGGCCCTGGGGAGAGCCGCGAGCTGGCCCGGGGCGAGCAGCGGCAGCAGCCGGCACAGAGCGGCCCCGCGTCCGGCAGCGCCGGTGCCCAGGCTCTGCGTGCCGCCCGCGTGGCTCGCTGGGACGGGTGCCACGGGCAGCGCAGCTCCTCGCTGCTGGGTCTGCCCGGGGTCCCAAGGGGCCACGTGCCGGTGGCTGGCAGAGGGGGACGGTGGCGCCGCGAGGGGCGGCCGGGAGGTGGAAGGGGTGGGTTCTTGGAGGTCATTAATTCCAACGCCGTCTTCTCTGCAGACGGTTGGGCAGTTGTCCTCCGGTGCGGGAGGATAAATCTCGGCTAACGCAGTTCCAATATGGTTGCTCTGTGGCACCACCTACCTTTGTTGTATTAAAGTTAAATACCTTTGTGTACAAAAGTTTAAAGTGCATTGCTAAAACCCATGTGCTTGCGGTAATTGCCGGTGTAAATCTTTTTGTCATCCTGCGAAGACTCGGTGAGGTATTTCATAAATATGTCAGAAGCAGCATTAAAATTTTATGGCAGGCAGCACGGGTCGAGAATAGTACAGTGACTTCACAGCAAGGTACGTCCACCTTAACCCACAACTCGTTAGTCATTGATGGGATTTCTGTGCCTTGGAGCTTCTTGGAAATGAGGTGGCGTTGCAGAAATCTGCGTGCTACTGTTCCCTTAAAATATGACGGCCTGCTCGAGAACTGTTAAAAATAAAATGGTGCATCTTCGAGCAGGCGCTGGTTAATGGGAAGGTAGAATAAGGGGGGAATTCTGTCCAATCAGTATGACCGTAAGATTATATACAGCCTTCATTAGAAGTTAATTGGCAGTCTTGACGGGACGGGGAACTTTGGAGAGGCGTTGTCTGAAGGTGGCCAAGTGCCTTCCAGCAATAAACCTGCGCTTGGCTGACATGCAGGAGGAACGGGCCCGGGCACGGGCTGATTTCGTTTTGAAATCTCACGCGTGAGAGCCCGGGCGATGGCTGCACCGAGGCCGTTCACCGAGGGGTTACCCGGTGGCTACGAGGCGCTACGGGCAGGAGAGGGAGGCGCGTTTGGAGAGCAGACGTGCGCTGGTGGAAGGGGTCATGGATGGTGACAACCACCATGTGTTGGGGTGCTCAGCCGCGGGAGCGGGGTGCGGGGTGCTGCTTACGCTGCTGCCCACGGCAATTAACCGTTACCGCCGCGTTTCCTGGCTGCTCCCCCAATGAGCGGTGCAGACCCCGTCTAATTAATGGGGTGGCATGGACAGCACTGCCGGGACCCTGGGGGTGACGGGTGCTCGTGGCTGGCCAGGCTCCTGCGGTCCATCGCGGCTACAGGGCTCTGGCTTGGCTACAGCTGGATGAAATTTTTAGCATACTTTTGTTGAGTTGTGCTTAAAGAGCACAGGCAGACGCTTAGCGGGCTCAGAACTCACAGCTTGTCTTTTTTTGGTTTTTTTTTTTTGAAAATCAAGAAGTGAAGATTTGGTTCTGCGTAAGGAAAGCTTTCACTTGTGAGCGCTGTTCTTTCGCTGAAATCTATCGCTTTCCATTACATACTCAAAAAAAGAAAAATACTAATTGTGCAAGAAGCACCTCCCCTTTTCCATTTATCAGTGCTTTACTCACCTCTTCCCTGTGGGAACAGATAAATTGCTGGGTACAATGCCAGGTACCCGTGGGTCCAGGCACGGGGAGCTGCTTCCCATTTTGATGCGGAGGATCTTGGGTGCTGTGAAAAGCAGCTTTTTCCTTTGAAAACTGCTCCTTCAAGAGATTTTCCAAACCGGCATTTTTCAGTCCCCCTGGGGAACGTTCCTTTTTCATTAAAGCTCCTTCCAACCACAAAGCACAGCGGCCCCGGCGTCGTGCAGGCTCAGGGGGGGGGTGCGTGGTGCTGAGCCTCCTCCCACCCTGATGGCGTCCTCTGTCACCACCAACGGGGCCGGGGCTGCGTGCCGGGAGGACGTCGGGCTGGGGCAAATCCCCCATGGACTCCACCAGCCCCTGGGGGCTCGCAGGAGCCGGGCGCAGGGGCGGCGTCGACACCCAAAGCGGGCGTACGGCCCCGCCACCCAGGCTGCCCTTCCCTCCGGAGCGGCCTCGCTGCAGCAGCGACCGCCCTCGCCTCTTGGACCTGTAACTTGTCCTGGCACAGCTTCTGATAATCCCATTTTGGGAACGTTTCCCAAGCCCGCCCTTCAAAGCCTGGCCTATGGTCGCTGCCTGCTCGCCCGGCGGTTTTCAGCTGGTCGCTGCCCCGGGTACGCTCACCGAGATGAATTGGGTAGAACATGACGGGCTTTTGCTATATTTAGTGTATTTTCCTGACCGGCTTCCTCCCAGGGGGGACGCTGTATTTTGGTAATTTTCCCCTTTTCTGCGCTGCTGTTTTCCGCCCCCGCTACGTACGGCTCACGCTTGCCGAGAAGAGCCGTGTAAATCACCGGTTCCCTTGTTGGCTAACGGGTGTTAACACTGGAAGGAAGTCCAAGGTTCGATCAAAACAAAAAAGCGACAGTAAAAGTTACTTTGGGCTTTAGTTCAAAGATGACAGTTTGTCTTCTGGCTGAGATTTTGGGATTTTCTTTTTTTAACCTTTTTTTTAACTTGATTTGAAAACTTAACAACTCCCTGAATTTAAAGGGAAAAGACAGGATCTGTTTGGAAAGCGTCTGATTTAAAACAAAACAAAGCAAACCAAACCAAACCCACGGCTCTCTTTAACTGAAGGATTTTGCAAAAATTGTCAGAAATTTCCAAAAGCATCTTCGTGATGTGAAACTACTTTTTTGCGTGAAAGCCAGTTTTAGCGGAAGGTGTTTCCCAGCTCGTCCTTACGCAGAGAAACCTCCCGGGGGGGTGGGCTCTGTGATTCCCGGCGGGGCTGCGGACCCCTCTGTCCCCCCCGAGCTCGCTGCGGGGAGGCGGGTGCGCTTTGCTGCGGGACCCTCCGCGGGGAGGCCAGACCCATTTCCCTCTTCTCGGGGGTCCCTGCGCCTTGTATGTCACCGGCGCCGCACGAGGTGCGTCCCGGGGCCGCGGGGGTCTTTAGGGCGGCGCCGGCGTGTGGTGAGAAGCGGCGTTGGTTTGCGTCCACCCCGGTGGTTTGTACCCGCCTCCCGCGCAGGTGGCGCCCGGCTCCGTTGCGCTTGCGAGTTGCGCGTGGTGGATTTCAGGGCTGCGTGGGGAAAGCTGTGATGTCACCGCCTTGGCCAGTGACGCGCGGGCCGCTCGGTTGCGTTCGCCCGGCTCAGCGCAGCGTGGAGCCCGGCTCCCCATGCAGCCAAGCATGTCCTAGCTACCAGGGTGATGATCGTTATTGGAATTCGCTGAAGGAATTTATGATCCATGTGATTGCTTCCACAAAAGAAAAACGATACAAAACAAATAAAAGTCATGAGAATGTTAATCTTTAAAAGTTACAGTGAGGTCCTTTGCCAGGGGGGAAAGGCGGAGGCGCCTGTAGCCGCTGTCGGGAGGCTGGGGCGGGGGGGGCTCGGGGCTCGGCTGCAGGGCACGGCAGATCATGGTGAAACTCACCCGGGACCCCAACGAGGGATGGGAAGGGGTTGCTGTGCTTGGCCAGGACCCTGGTTATTGCCCCGCAACGTCCCGCTCCCGCCCCTCACGCAGCTGCGCTTGCTGAACGCCGTTTCTTCTGGTTTGTTTTCGTTTTCTGCTGCCTTGGAAGGGCTAAAGAAAGCCCTGCCCTGAGCCTGGAGCCTGCACGGCAGCAGGACACGGCTGCATCGGGGCTGGTGGAGACAACCAGCGCCTGGGACGGGTCTGGCCGGAGGGATGATGGCGAAGCCGCGGGGCGGAGGTCGTTCTCCCCGTGGGTGCTGGCCGGGACCTGCCGCGCGGTTGCCGCATGGAGGAAGGCACGTGGTATCACCGGAACATGGTGTCACCAGCACACGGTGTCAACAGCACATGGTGTCACTGGCACATGGCATCGCCCGCAGCCACCATCCGGACACAACTGCTCACCCCCGTGGTCCTGATGACTTCTCCCTGTCCTGAACGCACGTGCAAAAACCTGGTCTCTGAGAAAACGCTGTGAAAAGTCCACAAACGCGTGTCCGCCTTCACGTAGCTGGCTGTGGTTGAGCTGTACTGGCCCTGGCGCTTCCGACTGATGGGCTCTTCGGGGACTCGGGGCCGGAGTAAGGCATTGCACGCAGAAGTGACGTACAAAGCTTCTTTGCTGAGCATTTGTTCAAATCCTGCGTTTCGGTCCGGAGGCACCAGCAGCAGGGTAAGGGGCACGTCCCGCACTGGGCGAGGCTGCGGGTGTGCGCTGGTGCCGCGAGCCACACGGCGATGCCGCAGGACGCAGTGGCTGCTGCTGCGCTGCTGAACGGGGGGACCGCCGGGCGCGCTGGGCGCTGCGCGGTGGCCATGCCCCGACGGTGGCCGGGCTCTGGAGCAGGCGCCCGGGGGAGGCGCGACGACCCCGCGCTGGGACATCCCCACACCTACGCTGGGCATGGCCCGGCTCCGGGCGGGGGTTTGAGGCTGATAACCCGGCAGCGGCCCCATCCGAATTGCATTACTCTGTGCTGACAGCACCCGTGTTTAAAAAAACATTGGGTGGCAAACAGTGTGCATCCCTCTCCCACCTGGCAAGACCCAGAGCTGGCTGAGGTCGACTCGGGGTCCGTGCCGTTGCCCAGCCAGCGCCCGATGGCGTCTGTTGGCCCGTCCGCCCGTCTGCCCCGTCCTTCTGCACCCTCCCGCCCCGAGCCCAGCACTGGTGCACAGCGGCGCCTGCATCCTCCCCCTGCAGCCCCCGAAAGCCACGGCAGTTTGAAAGACACCGTGACAGCTCTTCCTTCATCTTCTGGTTCTTCAAGCTCAGGCTTCTCAGTTTTCCTGCACGCCGCAGCGGGAACTTGCATGGAGCGTCCCTTGAAACCAGGCGGACTGCCAGACCCCAGAGCGGACGCCGCACAACGGAGAGGGCAGAGCCGCAGCACGGATGACGCCGTCACCGCTTTCGGGCTCTGCTTGCAGCTGCCCCGGGGGCTCGCCCCGCGGCCAAGGGGGCTGTCCGTCTGTCCCGCCATCGCGGGGGGAGCGCATCTCCCGCAGTTTGCTGCTGCCCTGCGTCGGCAGCATTGCTGGGGATCGTCCTTCCCTGCCCCCCTGCACCTCTCCAGCCCCACAGGGGCCACAGCCGCACAACGCGCCGTGGCAGCGTGGGGTCCGGTCTGCGGCGAGAGGTGGGATAACTCCGGCAGAAGCCCTTGGTTTTGGCAGCTTTGTGCCTCAGGGGTGCCAGGATTGCCCCGGAGGCGTCTTACCGTTCCACCCCTTCCCCATGGCGCGGGCCGGAGCCGTGCACGTGTGCGCGAGTCGCCGCGCGTGTGCGCGTCCCCGGGTCGCTGCCTCATCGCGCTTTTGAATGGGGCGAGGGCTGGCGGCGGAGCGGCGCTGTCAGGAACTGTGGCTGATGGGCCTCGGGATGCCTGGTGGAAACCGCGAGGCACTCACGCGGCGTTCATTCATCGAGCGTCGCTTCGCTTATGGCGGCGCCATTTGTCTGCCCGAGTGCTGCGATGGTTGGCGCAGGGCTTGAGACTTTCTCCCCCACTTCTCCTTTCCCCCTCCCCTCTCTCCTTTTTTCTTTTCTCTCATTTTCCTTCCTGCCCCCCCCCCCCCGTCTCTTTCTCTCTCCGTTTTTTTTTTTTTCCCCC
>BOSO01003226.1:160163-215950 GCA_018403395.1 Gorsachius goisagi | reverse complement strand
GCTTGTTATGCACCTGGCCGAGCAGGAGAAGCTCAAAATGTCCTTGAGTAGTCTGAGCACTACTTGGCAACAACTAAAAACATCAGTGTGTTATCAACATTCTTCTAGTACTAAATCCAAAGCACAGCACTATGTCAGCTTCTGTGAAGAAAATTAACTCTGTCCCAGCCGAAACCAGGACACAAGGTCATTTTGTTGACATTAATGCTATTCTGAGAACTTGAATCTTGATCAAGCTTCACAACAAGTATACCTGAAACACAGCTGTGTGAGTTCCAGTTGCAATGGATGTGTTAGACATTTTGGATGAGGTGACAGGTTCCAAGTAGAAACTGTGCAAAGTTAGGTATGATTCCTGTCCTAAAAACATGTTGACGTGCCCTGGGAAACTGAAGTAAATCAGTGTACGATTAAATCTGTTGTGATTATTATCCTCACTTTGAGTCACAGGATTGGTAATAATTGTTTGGAGTGATTTTAGGCCAGAAGAAGTTAATGCTGCCTGCTTGGTGATGCACTGTGTTTATCATTTTGCATGAGGCCTGTGGGCCATATCCACCAGTCATGCCACTCCAGTGCTGCTGTGTTAGCTTTAGTTATTCTCTTTGTTATCTATTCAGTTTCTACCTTCTCTTAAAAGAACTTCTACACAGAACCACCCACTCCTCTAGCAACATGCACAACTACAGGGAAACAAGGCCGTATGATCTGCTTTTAAAAAAGAACTGCAGACTTCAAACCATCTCTTCTCCAGGTTCATCCATGGCCATCTCCCTCACCTTCACCTATTTATCACATGCCACTTTTAACACACTTTATTAGATGTATTTTTTAGGTAGCATTTGTATTTGTCATTTGAAACTGCTGGGTTTACTGCATTGGAAAGCAACACTCTCTCGGTATCGTCACAGAAGACTCAGCAGTATCTGCTCCCCAGACCATCTCTCCTGCAGCTAGCTGCAGCGCCAGGAGCTCGGCGCAGCCGTGCCGGGAGCTAGCTAGTCCTCTTGGCGGGCTGGAGAGACTGGTCCAGGCAGAGCGGGGTGCCAGAGGGCCACGGTTAAACCACCTTCGATACCAGGGCTGTTATTACCTCTGCACAGATCTCTCAATGTCATGGTGTAACAAGACCTGGCTGCAGAGGGCAAAATTCAGAGCTGGGTTTCGGTACAGATTTTTAATTCTGGGCTTCAGTTAGGCCCATCAGAGTGCAATTAGGATTGACAAACATTACATACAAATTGCACGTTTCAAGTTACGTTGTTTCTGTGCTCCCAGCAAATTTTGGTGGTCTTTCACTTTTTATCAAGTCCGGAAAACTGTTCTAAGTGAGCTATCATGACATAACCAGAAGTAAATTGGTGTCACTGTTGATACCATTTTTACTGAAGTTGTTATGTGGTGTGAAACTAAATTTACTATTTCAATGTCTTAAATGAACTCATTCCTGCTCTGCTGTTACAGTTATCCTCATTGCTGACTTGCTCATATCCACCTTTACGGAATGGCAACTTCTGTGTTGCAAATTTGTACCACTTGCATGAAGGAAACAAGAAGATAGAAATGTCGTTAGTGTTTGCACAGTATTGCAAATGTAGTTCTTCCGGAAACATAACCTTCCAGTTGCTTAGGGCAATGTTTACACCATTAAAGTGAATTCAGAAACATTGTCTCAGTAAACAGGACGAAATACACAGAACTTTTTGTGCACTCCAACAGGCAGGGAAAATATTTATCTTCTGTATATTTTTGGCCAGGAGAAAATTGGATGTTGGTATCTCAAGACATCTGTGCTTGATACATTTGTTTCATTAGAAATTGACTGCAAATCCGTTGTTTTAATGTACCTATGCCAATTGTTTTTAACAATTTTTAGCAGAACATCCGTATTTATAGCTGACACCACCATAAAAGAGGCTTCATTTTAGGTTTGAATACTTCTGGAGATGATTGTGGATTTATACAGGACCAATGTTACCACAAACGTTTTGGGATGCTTGAAGAAAAAAAAAAAATCTTTACAGTCTTGATAATCACTGGAAGAAGAAAACAGAGAAAATGAAGTCTTTAAACAGTCTCCAAGATAGAAATTCTAAGCGAGGTCTATTTTTTTATTTTTGAGAGATGTTTTTGTTGGAGTAGATATACAGCATGAAAGCTTTTCCAGAGCTGCTTTGAATGCCCATTTTTAATGACTAGTTCTAGATCTGATTTCTTTTTTCCTTTTTATAAACAACCCCCAGTGTAGAAACTGATCAAACAAGATACATGTTTGTATCATGTATATGTATACGTATACTCACAGGCTAATGTTGTTAGGGCTCTCTGTAAGTACTGTGAAGAACTCAAGGAATGATGATTTTTCAAATTTTTAGACTGGGATAGAGGAGCAATTGCTCACCTGAAGCAGCAGCCTCTTCTCACACGTCTGCCCTAACTTCTGGCTCATCCCATGGAGGGATTCCTAGGATTCCCCCCTGCATCTGTAAGGTTCGTTAGAGTTAAATGGGGCTGGGCAGACCATAGCTGAGTCCCTGAAAACAAGCAGAACTTGAGTCGACTGAAGGTGTCTTTTTAAAATTTCCAACAGTGGCAGTTCAGACAATCCCAGGATTCTTCACAGAATTTCTTTCACTCTATGGTTTTTATGCCACATGTTAAACAAACAACTTGGTAATCAAAGCTTAAAACAGCAGAGAGAGGAATATAGGTGTGTGTCAGACTGCCACACTGGATTTTTGCTTTTGTTATGTTCATTTTTTAAATAGGCTGTGTGTTGGAAAACTCATTTTAAAGGCCTTTGCAATAAGCCTCTTTGGTAGTAAAAACAGGCCAAAGAGGGATGTCTGATCACACAGACATGTCTTGAAAGTAAGTTCATGGCAGTGCTCTTGGAGGTCCGGTGAGGTCTCGTGAGCCTGGAAGTTTGTGCGTTACACCTGCCTCTCTTCCCAGTGTAGTGCACAGCTCAACAGAATTTTCTCTGTCCCTCCAAAACCTCTTTTGCTCAAACTGACTTGGCATCCTGAGCAAGTATTTTAAATCAAATCCCTGTGGTTCTTCAAACCATACCTGGCTGAAAGAATGTGAGTTCATTCTGACTTGCTATCATCGTAGAACTACAAAGCAAATGGAATGATTATCAAGTGCTCCCTGTCTTTTTTTATGAGATCCAGTTTTTCCCCACTTTGCTGAGTCATTGCCTAAAAGGTAATGTGGTCTTAAAAATACTTGCCACAAAAGTACTAGAGTCATACTATTTTTCACGTGGGCAGCACTAAAGCCCTGCAACTGGCCAGCAGTGCCCAGTGCTAGCTCCTCGGCAACACTATTTCCTTTCACTTATTGTGAAAACTCTGTTTTGCTTGGATAGATGCAACGATTTTGAATCCCTGAACTAACCCTGGTGTTTTCAAACTTATGAAATCCATTTTAATTCTTGGTCTGTAGAAGCTGAGGTTTAATGAAGTAATCATTCCAATGCCATATTTAGTCTGGGAGTAAAATCTCTCTTGTGTAAAGATGCTATTAGGCTGACAACTGCACTTTCCCTCACTCTTGCTCTTTCTCCCAGTGGAGCTTCTTAGTAGCCTCAAAGTTGTTTCATTTCAATATCTTGGTCTATGGTCAACTGCGAAGCATGAAATAGATGCAAAATATCCTTTCTCCAAAAAAGGATAGGCTTCTGCATCTATGAAGTCGTGGCAGCAGTTCTGTTTCGCTTCCTATGTCACACTCTTCTGTGGCTCACAGGTAGCCGAAGAAACACAGGCACTCTTTTCTTTTTCTTGTGTGTGTCTTGTGATTTTATTAGTAACAATTGTATAAAACTAAATCTTTTATCCAAAATACAAATCCATAGAGCCATGTAAATGACTTTTAGCATAATAGTACATTATTCTGGTTTTCCTGGTTTTACACAAGCCAATTTTCATGGAGTACTGTCTTGAAAGACTGCTGTGTAAATCTGTAACACATGAAGAATACCGCCGTACCTATTAAACATTATAGGTGTGTCTGATAGTCACGTCTCTATCATGGTTTAGTGTGAAGCATCAGAGCATTTTATGATTTGTCTGTGGCCACGCTATGCTTTCACGACTCACAGAGCTAGTTCTGATGGCTAGTTCTTATTTCTACCTAAACAGGCACCTATATGCATGCACAGTATTTATCCAAGAGTTTTCATAATTACACATCGTTCAGCACAGAAAAGGAGTAATCAAGGGCTGTTCCTATGCAGAATTATATTTGCATTCATGATGTCTGTGAGGGAATTGGGCAGCAAACTTTGAATCTCGCCTCTAGGCTCCTGTAGAAACCGTAAATGGGTTGTATGTCATTACACTCTCCAGCACAGAAAGAGGACCTGCTTCAGAGGGCTTAGCAGCAAGTGACTTACTTACTCGGTGGTGGTTGAAAGAGCTGTGGGCTCTCATCACCGCAGAGCGTGGTTTCACATAGTGGTGACAACCCACGCCATTGTGTGATGGAAACGCTGGTGCTGTGGGGAGACCGTGCAAGGGGATGGGCTCAGCTGCCACTAGAGGGCAAGGCAGATGCAAACCCTGCGCTCCTAGCCTGATTTGGCCCTGTTTTGCATCAGTCCAAGTCCCTGGGATGGGCTCTGCATGCTGGTGTGCTTCATGCTTGCCTCAAATGGAGCCTCAGCGTAATTAGTGCATCAGATTTGGGTTTCTTTTTCGTGGGCATATATGCTCAAGTTTAAACATAATTTTCCCCTAAGGCAGAAAATTCTGCTGCAGATGTTTTAGGCACAGCATGGGTTATTACTTTGTGCGGGATTTTTCCTAGCCTTTGTTCCAAGGTTTGGTTCAGTAGAGGTAGCAGCAGGAACCACTCAGCTGCTGCATATCTCTGGGCTCAGTAATCCGCATATGGTTTACAACATGCAAACCTACAGTATTACACAGCCCCTCTGCAAGGCAACACTGGTCATTTGTCTTCCCTGTGTAGAAAGTTTCCCACTGACTAGGAGGAGATGCTGACGGACGGGCTGCTCTGTGTTGAATCCCATAGGTTACCATTGAAGTGGTGGATGGCCCCGACACCGAGACAGACAAGGATCTGCAGAAAGAGAACAGCAAGCCTAGCTGGCCAGTCCCATCACCTGACTGGAGAAACTGGTGGCAGCGGTCCTCCACCTTGACTCGCATGAGCAGTGGTGACCAGGACTACAAGTATGACAGCACTACTGAGGACAGCAACTTCCTAAACCCTCTCGGTGGGTGGGATAGTCATGCACCCAGTCACCGGACATTTGAGTCCAAGGAGCAGCCTGAGTATGGTAAGTTTGCATTCCAGGCCTCTTATGGGCATCTTGGGATTGTAAAAACGAGTTTGGGGGAAATGAGAATGGTGAGGCATCGCTGAAAGTAGGCCAAGCAAAATAGAATTTTTCAACATGTGGCTTTTGTTCATCAGCCTTTAAATACAAATCTGTGCAGATGCACAAGCTGTACTGTGGTAGCTGCATTCCACTAGTAAGTCTATAATCTTGAAAATCATACCAGTTGTCCCCTAAGAGGACCTTTTTTTTTCAGTCCTGAGCGTACTTTTTTTAAAAGCAAGGGAAACAAGGTTTCATATTTATTTTTAGAGTAAGGATAAGTACAAATTTAGAATCGTACGGTGGTTTGGGAACCAAAATATAATTATTGGATAAATAAGCAAGATCTAAAACGTGGTAGTATTTGGTGGATACACAAATAAGATGAATTATGTTGGTGCATGTGTGGGGAGTGGCACATGCAGCAGGAACATTGTGTATTTGCGTGTGTGATTCTCTTCCAGATGTGTCATGGCGAAAACAATTGTTTTCAGCTTGTTTTATGAAATAGTTGCAGAAACCAGAAACAGAGAGAGAGGAGCTGCAGTTGCTCACTGCCCCAAATGGGCAGTAACTGTCCACAAGGGCATGGCTCAAGGGGGGTGAACTAACATGTGCCCACAGGTAGCTCAAAGTCTCTCAGATTTAAATTGCATGTAAATACAGAAGATTTTTAGTAAGAGCGGGGTTTCAAAGCCACAGGCCTTTTACCCTGGCACCACTGTTGCGTTCTCTAGATACTGCAGAGTGGCTGTCATGCACTGATCCAGTCTGATTTTTCCCCTGTTTTGGTTAACTTTAAGTCCTAGAGCCTTAACAATTGAGAGAGACTTTTCATGGAATGGTGTATTTAAACATACATATGATTTAAATTTTGCGGCCGGAAGATTAAAGTCTTCTTCTTGCACCTGCATTTATTTGTGGGTGCACTCTATTGCCAAGAACTCATATATTAGGTAGGTATTCATATGGGTAAAATAAAATTGCTTTCACAAATAATTGCGGTAGAAAAAAAAAATAAGAATTACAAATATAAAAATAGGAAGAGCAGGTTGAACTCCAGCTGAAAAATCTAACATGGTATACTTAACAGAAGGTACTGTGTGTTTCATAGTACAGTATAAACACTAGGTAGATAGGCCTAAAAATTATCCTAGAGCTCTCTGCCATACACCAGAGCACCTGACTAACTGGAAAAGACTCATGGCCTTTTGACTGACCTAAAATGTCCTGTGCCATTGGCTTTGCCCAGGAGGCTGTAGCAGCAGATCCTGCCCATGCAGGGCTTTTATGCTAGTTCCACCCATTGATGCATTCACACATTTCACAGCTCTATTATCTGCCTCATCCTGCGCCTACCAGAAAGCACCGCGTGGCTCTGCCTGCCCTTCCTGGGCCTCCCAGGCCAGGCTCTTTGACAAGCATTGCACCCGCTCATCCTCCCTCTTCCTCACCAGCCATGTGGCGAAAAGAATCCAGAGTTGGAAAAGAGCAGATCACATTTTCCTAAGGTGTCTTATGCCTCTTCAGACTCCTGTAGTGCCCGCCTGTTGGCAAATCCTAGAACCACAGGTCTGTGTGCACAGATGGTAGCCATGTTCCCACCCGCATCGCACCACAGACACCTGATTCAAGTGTGGTGGCTTCCCAGTCAGCAGCAGCATAAGAAAAGGAGGAAAAGCACACAAGGTCCCTGCCACGAGGAACTCACATCTAGGCAGCGTGCTACAAGAGAGATATATAACCTTCTCATACTCCTGGCCGTAAATGTTTAATAGCACCCCACAGAGTTGTCGTCAGTCATTACATATGGTACAAATCAAGTTACGTGTTCTATTAACCAGCTCAGGAAGCCCACAGACAGCATGGCAGTGGGGAGGGAGTAGGAATCACATGTAGCACAGAGGCCAGTGCAGGCAGGGATCTGGCCCTGTGTCTTGCCTGTACATACACATTCAGCCTATAGCTATAGAGCAGGGCTGCCTCAGAGTCACTAAACCCAATTTTGCTTTGCTACCAGTGCTGGTTTAACCCAAATGAATGAAGGCTGCAAATTATGATCACAGGGTCAGTTAAACATCTCCTGTAGGTTCCGGAGAAAGCCATGAAGCCAGACATTCCCTAGCAAGAGACCACACTCAGCTAGGGAGGCCAGTGGGAAGGCAAGAAAACCAGGATTCATTCGTGGACTCCATTTGGTGGCCTTCCCAAGGTGGGATGTGCAACAGTTAACTTGGCAAACAATGGAGACTGGTTCTAAGGGGCTTAGATACTGAGAGTGGCACCAAGCCATGGTGGTGCAGACTTGGTATCGTTTGCCCTTGGCTGTCTACCAGAAGAGAATAAAGTCGTGTTTTGTTTTCAGAAGGTTCCTGCTAGTAAATGGTTGGATTTGACGTTATGTAATAATTCACATGAATCACTACAAATTGCATAGTGTTCTGGGTGCAAGATGTGTATGCGGTTCCCTATATTCATGGCAGTATTCCTGTAATATCTGTTTCCCGTTCAAGGGACTGAAAAGCAAAATTGCAATTTTCATGCATGACCCTCCCATAGTCCAACATTCATTATGTCCTAGAAATTAATTAAGTATTGTTCTGCTATTGCTGTGAGTTTTGAAAAGAAGAAGAAGAAAACTTCATTTACCCTGTGCCTGATTAGTCTGTGGTCAGAAAACATATTCCTATATACAGGGAAATTACGTGAATAGATGTGTACTGTTAGTTCATGACCCAGCTTTGCAGCTGAGGATTCTCAGCTGCCAAAAGGTCAAAAGAGAAAGGAAATATTTTTTCAAATAATGTTGCATGCATTTCCCTGAGGAGCATCAAGTGTGAAAACCATTTAAACAGCAGGCTTACGCCTGGCATTTAGCCTGAGCTTCAGGTAGAGACATCTGGATTCCATTCTTGTTTTGCCTTCATAATAAAAAACACTACACAGTAGGTTTGGTTAGTAGGAGTTTTGTTTCTTCATTTCCTTCCTCATCTTTGTTCTTATGCAGATTACATTGATGGTGAGGGAGACTGGAGCCCGTGGTCCCTCTGTAGCGTCACCTGCGGGAGTGGCAATCAGAAGCGGATGCGGTCCTGTGGGTACGCCTGCACTGCCACCGAGTCACGGACCTGCGACAGGCCCAACTGCCCAGGTACAATCATGTTCAGGTGACCGCTGTCGGGGGTGAGTGGGGAGGGGCAGGCAAGGCGGGGAGGGGACCCCTCCTGTGCAGAAAGCCTGGGGCCCGCTTGTTCCCTGGCTAGGTAAGAGTTTTGGCGGGAAGAGACACGCTGTTTTTCAAGGCCATTTATGAAATGGTAGGTTCCTTGCTAGTAATAATATGCTGCTAGATGCAGTCTGCTATCCCCTGGGTCTTAAAAGACGAATACGGGCTTTTTTTAGGGTACAGCAGTCATTTTTGTGCACAGTACATGTTGTATTCCAAAGGGCGTAATCCACCCTCTTGAAACAAATCTGTATTAATTTTAGAATTTTGAAACAGCTGTGCTGACTGTTACCTCAGCGAGCTCCTATTTTGCCGTGCAGTGAATGGGCATGCTTGTGTTGTGAACAAACAGCTCCCCCCCCAGTTATATGGCTTTTAAGTTTTGTGCCTAATGTATACAGAGATGCTTTAAGACTCCATGTGCTTTAATATGAAATACTTTAAATACCTGCTTTCCCTTTTGCTCCAGAGATTTGGGGTTCATTGGGCATTAAGCTACAAAATTTCCTGTCCTAGAAAGTCAGTGTTAAGGTGGAAATGTCATCTCTGTTCATTACACATTGTTTGACAATTGGAGAATTATAAACCAGCAAGTTTGGTCCTGCAACAGCTGTGCACAATGGGATGAAGGAAGGTATAGTTCTGGCTTGAATGTATTCAGAAAACATTGCAAAGGAGCTGTATCTTAGCTCCTACCCACCCAAAGTCATTGACATTTAAATACCAGTAACGGAGGTGCCCTTTACCATCACGCAGTTTTCGCTTCAGTGAAAGCAGGGCTGAGCACTCAAACACACATCGTAGCAATTTAAAACTGCTATGGAAAACTTTCCCATTACGTTCTTTAAATGCTGCTGTGTGTTTGGCTTTAGGCAAGTTTGTAATGCAGTGATGCACTAGTTGCCACAATGCACGGGATATGTGCGATTTCATTACTTCCCAAGATCGGAGAGAAGTAAAAACACATGCTGCGGTGGTATGCATTTCTCCGAGTTTACTTAATGACTCCGAAAGGCAGAAATTCTTAAACTGGGGGTCAGGTTTTTTCGATGGGAAGTGAAATGTCAGCAGTGCTGGAGAGAAGACTTAGGAGCCTCAGAGAAAGAGTTGAAGAGAAGTTTCTCACTCACAGATAGATGCATGCATTCATTGCAAGGTAATGGCTGCTGGGCAGTTTAGGAGAAAAATGTTTCTGGATGCTCTCATACAACCTAAAACCTCAATAACAAGGGGTTAATTCCAGAAGAAAGCATGTAGCCCCCAGTTATATTCTCCAGTATTTATTACCAGCTAGCATCAAACAGTGGCAAACTTGAAAGAGTATATTATGTCATATAACAGACCCCCAACGATCAGCAAGGAAAATATATTCACTCTTTTGAGGCTGTGCTGACATTTTTTAAATTACAAGGGCAAAGCTCAGCTTCTGCTGTTTATAATTCCAGCAGTGAATTACTGCCTTGTAATGGGTACTTGGGTATCTATTATTCTGCATCTACTGCTGGAGTTAAGGCAAAACCCTATGATAATTTTATTGAAAAGCTGCCTGAGGCTGTTTTGAAGCTTTGCAAGCTGCTATTATGCCCCAGTTCAGGAGATCAGGAGAAAGTTCATTCGCAAGAAGATGGATGGTGAGCAGACTTCATTATTAACCATACAGTTATCACATATTAAAGAGCTTTCTGCTCTCTTTGGAGGTCTTTAATTCAATGGAGAGGGAAAAAAAACCCACCAAACCTGTTCAAATGCTTCTTTGAAGAGACATTTGTTCTAAGGCTACATGGCGGCAGAGAAACATTAGGGAAACATTAGGCTGGTAGGTAGACCAAACTAAAGCCTCAATGAAAGGATGTTGACTTTGGCAGGATCAATTTAATGCATTTTCTGGCAATCTGTGCTTCTCTCTACTGATAGCGAACTTAACTGGAGTTTGTTGGAAGATCCTGATATTTTAAGTTCCTGATACCTGATGCTATAGGTGGGGGGGATAGGACCGACTGGAGAGGTTGTTTATCTCTTGCCTACTCACACCTTTCAACTCCCTAGCACTGGGAGACACCAACAAGCGCCAGTCTTCTTGTAATAGCATTGTTCCTCCTTGTGCTTCCTGAAGAATGGTTGCTCACATACGGATATGAGCTTACTTCTAAAACAGTGATGTGCCTGAAGACAGCTGCACTGTTTTAGAAAGTGGCACAAAGGCTGTCTCCTTTAGACATCCCATTTTGCCCAGGGCTTTAGAGCTTCTGCCAGGAAGCTTGTTTTCATCTTGTCAGTCACCTGTGACACATGCTCTGGAGGAGATGCTGGTTGCATAGAGCTGACCAGGTGGCTGCTGGTGAAGTGTGTGCAAAGCGCCTACCCAAATTACTGGGAGATACTGACAAGCCTTGCATCGGGAAGAGGAAGGACAAAGTTGGTTCCTGCTCTGCTGTCCCAGCATTGGGTTCATAACTGACCAGTTTGTTGCTGAAATATAACTTAAGCTCTAAAACTTGAAAACTTTTGACCTTTGGGCTAAGCTAATGCTTTATCTTCCTAACACCACAGGTGCCTTGGTCATTATACTTTTAAACAAATGCTCCCTTCAGCAGCAGCTTCAGATTACTTCCCGGGCATACAAAAGCACCTTGCAGAACTGAGGAAGGAGGGGATGGCAGGGAGGCAGTTGACTGCATTGTGTTTTAATAGGAAAACACCACCACCACTGACACGTGTTTGTCTTAGGGATCGAAGATACCTTCCGGACAGCTGCCACAGAAGTGAGCTTGCTCGCAGGAAGTGAAGACTTCAACGCTACCAAACTGTTTGAAGTTGGTAAGCAGCCTCGTCAGTCTTTCAGTAGCAGATAAGAGACTTCCTTTGGTTTTCCTGTTTTGACTCTCGCTGCAGGACCAAGATTTTGAGTTTACCATTAAAAATGTCAGTAATAATGGCCATTTATTATCTTGCTTAAGTTTACAATCTGAACCTTAGCTTGCTTCTGTTATAGAATCTTTCTCCTCTTAAGTCTTAGCAAATTTCTGTGCTTCTTTTCTTATAAAATGGTGATTCTCTGTCCTAGTTCAGAAAAGAGCGGTAAGGCTGCGCACACTTAAGGGAGGGGGGAAATCAAACACTGATTAGCATTTTGCTGAAATAGCCTCGAATGGAAGATGCTATAAAAGCATTTTTGGCACAGCTGTCACATTAAAAAAAATGACAATGACTTTTATGAGCATGCATAGCTTTTATAGCTGTGTGTGCTGCAGTAGGGCTAGCCAAAGCAATTTTATAGGGCATGACTTGATACTGATCTAGCTAAAACTCAGCCCAACTTCTGTAATGCTCTGGTTTCATCCCTCCAGTGAAACCATAGTGTGGCCGCTCTTAGACACTGGATGCTGGACTAATTGGATAAATAATGTAATCCGGCACCTCCCTCCTGTGGTGGGGGAGCACAATAGTTAATGACAGCCGGGATGGGACTCCTTAAGGAGATAGAAAAACAGGACACAGATCACTAAGTAAATATTTTGCAGGAATGTTTGCTGTAACAGTTTTAGGTCCCAGTCTTTGCCTTACTCCAGAGTCCTGTTAAGTAAGCGTGGAGCAAGATGTGCAGGGGTTTTTTTTGAAAGCCCATAGCATGATACAGACATCTTAAATAATGTTTTAGGTAGGAGACGTTTAAGTGGATTCTCCCCAGACTCTTGCAAAATAATAAAGCACCAGTATTAAATATGCTACTAGTCTATAAATCTCTTTAATCCCAGCTATAAATCATGGCTCTGGTGCCATTAAATCCTCCTAATGTACAGACACTCTAATATTATGTCACATACGGCCTTTTAGAATCTGAATTGCTTTTGGC
This sequence comes from Gorsachius goisagi, assembly GCA_018403395.1. Lineage (NCBI taxonomy): Eukaryota > Metazoa > Chordata > Aves > Pelecaniformes > Ardeidae > Gorsachius > Gorsachius goisagi. The sequence continues at coordinate 203,521 of BOSO01003226.1, read as the reverse complement.
TGCATTTGCCAGCTAAGATGTCAGTCGTCAGTCTCTACGTTTGAACTACCGCTGCTTGAAATACCCCTCTGGGAAGATGGAGACCAGATAGAAAAAAATATTTGTTAGTTAAAAGAAAGGCTGAATTAGGGCTTAATAATGAACTTCAGAAAAAGTAACCCAGGCCTTGCTTGCCATCCCGGTATTTCTAGCGTCGTGAGAAACTTAATCCTTCAGCACCCGAATCTGCTGCTCTTACAAGGTGAGTGTGTGCACTACGGGGTTAAGCTGGAGACTGGCTTCAAATCACTGTGATTTCCCTATTTCAGTGCTGTCACTTGTAAACCCATGAAAGGGTCTCTTGTGCTGCACGGGGATAGCGGCGGCTCAATTAGAATTTGCCAGGTAGAAGAAACATCAGAGGTTCTTACTGGCATGGTACTGCAGTATAATTCAGGCCGCCTGAGGCCCTAAACCCAGTCACACATGTGATTTCTTTACCTGACAAGACAGCACATTAACACATTGCAGGCGGGGAGGCAAGCTCTGCCTGCCCCTTCTTAAGCGAAGCACCGGTGCTGAACAGTTGGGCTTCACTTGGTTGTTATCACTGATGCTACGAACTGGGATGCTGCATAATCTATCTGAAGTTGCCATTTCCTGCCCTTAACAGATACTGATAGCTGTGAAAGATGGATGAGCTGCAAAAGCGAGTTCTTGAAGAAATATATGCACAAGGTGGTCAATGATCTCCCCAGCTGCCCATGCTCCTACCCCAGAGAAGTTGCCTACAGCACTGCTGAAATCTATGATCGAATTAAGAGGAAAAACTTTCGCTGGAAAGATGCAAGTGGTCCAAAGGAAAAACTGGAGATTTATAAGCCCACTGCACGGTACTGCATCCGCTCCATGCTCTCTTTGGAAAGCACCACACTTGCAGCACAGCACTGCTGCTACGATGATAACATGCAGCTGATTACCAGGGGGAAAGGGGCAGGTACACCAAACCTGATCAGCATCGAATTCTCAGCGGAACTCCATTACAAAGTGGACATTCTGCCTTGGATTATATGCAAAGGTGACTGGAGCCGATACAATGAAGCACGGCCTCCAAACAATGGGCAGAAGTGTACAGAAAACCCTTCAGACGAGGACTACTACAAGCAATTTCAAGAAGCAAGGGAATACTGAGAAGATTTTCCTCCTCTTCAGACACAAAATAGCATTCGTTTCCCGGATGCCAGAGAACTGCTAATGGCTGCTGCATTGTCTCCTTGAGAGGGGTTGATCCGTTTCTTTCTAATGAATGTATATAGTTGTAATATAATACATAAGTATTTTTCATAGTGTGTGTAATTTATAAACACGTATCTCTCTATCTCACACACACCTATTTTTACATACAGACATACATAAAACTTGTCCTGGTAGGGTTTTATACTGCAATAACATTCATTTAATAACATGCATTTCATTTTATTCCCCAACTGTAACATAAGTGTGAGGTGGAGGGGCAGGGGGCAGCTGCCATCACCATCCAGCCCCAAGGCCCCAGCTGAGGAGGGCACATACTTAAAAAGTTGTTATAAACAATAGGATTGAAGAATGTACTCTTCCATATGGGAATGGTTTACAAGATTAATGCACCTACAGCATCAGTTTTCTCTATAATTGATTTCATGACTAGTCATGGCTAAGAAAGGAAGGATGGTTGTTTTGGAAGGGTCATACTCAAAAGTGAATATAGACAGTTACTAGCGATTTTTTCTTGGAATTCTTCCTGTTACCTTCTAGCTCAGGTCTTTGCAGTCCATCTGGGTTAGGCTTGCAGGAGACGTAGCCATGGTTTTCCTATGGAGCAGAAAAAGTCCCGATGCAAGAGTTACAAACAGCTCACTCCTGGGGACACCTCGGATATGGAGCTGCAGCTGTCAGGGCTTACATCTTACACTGGGGAGCAGACCTTCTGGGCAGCTACCGGTAAACTGGGCGTGCTGTAAGCCTTCGGAGGAGTGAGGCCTGAGACAGAAACCATGTCAAAGGGAAAAAAAAATAATCACAGTTACTTCCCAATTTTTAATATGAAGTGTGCTTAGATCTGCTTGTTTCTTTCTGTTAAGAAAGAAGTTTATTTTTTTTAAAGAATGGGAAAATTGGAATACACATTTCTAAGTTCCCTGAGGTAAAGCATGCAGCCAGCCCTTTCCCCCATTCATCACACGCTGAGTGCACAGCGTCCTACAGAAGAAGCTGTTCTTCAAGGAAGCTGTCTGGAAGAAACTATTGGTGAGTTAAAATGTCTTAATTTTTTTAAAAGCTAGCATTATTTTTGTAAAGTATTTATTGAATTGTAACAATATCATGTGGGATATGTCTCTAACACGAAAGGCTTCTGTAGATGGAACTCGATTGCCAAGAATAAGACTGTTGTTAGGCAAAGGTTTTACTTCCAAATTTTTACAAAGTGCAAGTTTACGTACATAATCCTGTAATTAAGCAGCTGATGATACCTGCATTCTTACGAAAGATAAAAATTACACCATGGGTAAATAAATACTTACAGTTCCATCCGGTAAAAGGCTGTCTTGCTGCAAGTCAGTGTCTTCATTCGGAAAACTGAGGCTAAATGTTACTAGAGAAATGCCTGGTTTGGGTCATGTGGACTAACGCACATACATGCACTGCGCGTGGAACTCATGCAGAGGTAAAGCTGATCCTGCATTGCAGTCAGTCTTGGCTGAAAGATTCAAGACAGCCATGGAAGACGATTCCTTCTGCTGTACACATAAATGCTGTAGATGTTTTTGCTAGCTCTGTTGGCCTTTCAGGTGCTGGTTGGTAGCAACTTCCCGGACAGACGTGTGCCCGGTCTCCCCAGCACTAACATGTGTGTAAAAAGCCCACTGAGCCTGGGAAGCATCAGGCTTGTCTTGTTCTGCCCAGGCGGTGTGAAGCAGGGGATCACAAAGCATCAGGGGCCTTGGACGCCCGCTCTGACCAAATGCATGGTGCATTTGCTGCAGAGGGTCTCCCAGATCTGCCAGACCTGGCCTGACAGGCTGCAGAGCCTCAGTGCTCTGCCTAGGCTCCGGGTGCCCAGAAGCGCGGTGTCTGGGCAAAGCTACTGCATGTGTGTGACAGCAACTGATCCACGGAGGTGACTTCAGCAGCGGGAGTTCTTGGCCAGGTCACCCGTCCTTCCTCGATGTGGTCTTGAGTCGGAGGTGGGGGTATGTTCTAGCGCTAGCTGGTAGAAACAGAGCACAGTTAGTTGAGCAATAGGGTAAACATGGAGCTCACCCCTTAATTTTTATAGAAACCAGGTTTTGTGAATTCTTGCAAGGTCGTAGGAAGGAGCCACTAGCTAGTGGAGCCAGTTAAATTGACAGCAGATGGATGACAGGCAACAGCAACTCCAGATCAGTCACTTCACAGGGAGGACAGGTATTTTTTGCAATGTGGGGCAGAAAGCGCTGCTTTTTACTTCACTTGGCAGTGGCGGGGGGACAACAGTCTCAGGTTTCTCAGGGGGGGCAGTGAGAGGGCAGTCACAACTCTTGAAATCTGAAACACACCCCTGCAGTTTATGGATTAGTAATTATGGTGAGATTGAGAAATGCTGCTACACCATTAATAATGAACATAGCAAAGTATCAGGGAAGAGGAAAAATTATTCTAATAAATGAAATGGTGCACAAAGTTTCAAGTGTTACCACTCATAATTTGCCAAGACTGGAAACTCTGAGGGATCCTCATATCCACTGATAGGGACCTACCAGTTCTTCCATAGGCTGGGTCCTGGAGCATGGATCAAGAGAGTATTCGCACTTCTCCAGTCTTAACCAACAGTCTGTATCAAAACCAAAGTCAGTCCGATTTTATAATAAATTATGATCCATTCAGGGCTGGGCTGCTTTTTGTCTTTACTATTTTCTTTTTCTCCTTTCCAGTGACTAAAATTGTACCTGGAATGACTTTGTGCAGTAGTCCTTAGCAAGGTGCTGGAGTGGCACATGGCCAAATTTGGCTCAGTCTCTTAAATACAGAGCTCTTCATATTAGAAGACCTGAGAAGGGTTTGTGGACTCAGGCTCCCAGGCACAGGCCGGCAGCTAGAAGCAGCTGGAGTTACATTTCTAAGTTACCACAGAGCGGGCACACCGGAAGACCCAACCAAAGATACGAGGGGGTTTGAAACAAGCAGAACTGGACAGGGTTCACGGTCTCCACCCTGAGAAATCCTCAGAGAGGCCCCCCTGCTGACAGCCATCCCGCTTCCCAAAAGGAAACAAAATACTCTACAGCAACCTCTCCCTATCTGAGCAGTTCCGTTACCTGTTTCTCACCAGCGAAGCCGGAGTAGGGCATTCTCACCTCCCGGCCTCTCCTTCCGCTCCACTTGGGCAAGCACAGCTGTCTGTGCAGCAAAAGGAACCAGTCAAGGCATCCCAGTTATTTTTAACCCCGCTCAACCAGCAGATCCAGATGACCACTCGGCTTTAAGGCCAGGTTGTCGGGAAGGCCTAAGCTGGTACAGCTGCTGGGAGAGGCGCATGGCGCAGCCATGGCAGGATGGAATGCCTACCACCGGTGGTTAACAGGGTGAATGGGCCCGGCTTCACGTGGCCCAGACAACTGCTGAGCAGCAAAATTCCACTAACGCAACCTGCAGAGATGCATATGGCTGATGGGACAATACAGCAAAAACCAGAAACGTACACACGTTCACCAGTCCCCATGGTCCCGCTGCTCTGGTTACCAGCTGCCTTCCCCCCCACCCCCCGCTGTGCAAAAGGGTTAGCACTCTCAGTACAGCGTGGTCTTTCAAACAACGCCCGTGACCTCTGAGCACTGCCTGTTCCCTGTATATCGTCGCCGTTGAGGTTGTGGGGTTGGTCGCAATGCACCACCAACACACCTGACACTTCCAACTGAGTAGGGTCAGACGAGCCCAGGGCAGGAGAGGGGGAGAAGTAACCGCTCCCAGCTGGGGACTGCAGTCTGTTTGGCAGCCCTTGAGCAAGGGGGTGTCCCAGTCCCTTACCTCTGGTGGCCTCCCTCGTCGCCCCCCCCCCCCAGCTGCCCCTCGCTCCCCGCCTGCTTTCTCCATCGCGGCTCTGGCAGCCAGCATGGCTCGCTGCCGTGGGTGCCTGCTGGGCGGCACGGCCTGGGCATACGCGTGGCAGCAGGGAGTCACTCTTCATCCATCCGCGGAGGAAATGACTCACGTCCAGGCTGGACAGAGTGCACAGAACCCCAGCGGGCGCCATTCCTTTACAACCCGCCCAGACAAGGTTATGGTGCAGGCTCCGTACAGTCACCCACACAATCATCTGACACTGCGTGAGGGGCAACCGTGCGGGCAAGGCGATCTCTTTTAAATCCAGAAAGACAAGGAAGCCAGCAAAAGAGATATGGGCAAGCTCAGAGCTCTTCGTGCTCACTGCATGCACCTGCACAGGCACGAGGCAGGGCCGCGTCCCTCCCTTCCGTATGCCCAGAGCCTGGAGTGTGTGGGAAGGAGGGCACGAGCGGGAAGAAGACCAGCACTGGGAAAACGATGACACGTTTTCCAGCAAATGGGTGTATGTTGCCGCATGGCGTTTCTGTGACAGCTGAGAGCGCATGTGTTTTTCTATCATCACCAGTCCCCCGCTCCCCTTCCCTTTGTAACTTTTAATGGAAAAATGTGTGGGCAGTTTCCATTATGCCTGCGCTGTTTCAGACAAATTAAGGGGTTGGCTAAGAAATCACTGGTTTCATATTTCATACAAAATACACACACATGCATATATTTATATATCTATGTAAATTAATTTAGGATATCCTCTAGTCATGCACATTATAGCAGCACACTGCTGCACACGGCGTCGGCAGGAACGGACCCACAGAAGAGCCCTTCCTTTCAGCCCGTGCAGGGGGCTGAGGCTGTTCTTGCACTTGCATGGCGGGGAGAAGGGCTGGGACGCTGAAATGGCAGCAGCCATTCTTCGGCTCTGCCTGTTAATTTCTGAGTGGCAGGTTTATTCATTTTTCCTTTTCAGCTGTGTTGCTGAAGCCACATACGCCTTTTATGACTGTGCTAATTTTCTATCAGTTTAGGGAGTTATAAATTTTTTCCTTGTTTGTTCTCCATCACAAGAAGGAGCTGGGGGGGAGGATTTTTTTTTTTTAACACACAGAGAAGCTTTTCATTCTGTAAAATGCATACTTATAAGGGATTCAGAATGTTGTATTCTGGAAGTGACAGCAATATTACACAGGTCAAATGGGCCAAACCTAACAAAACTAAGTGTGGGTGGCTCTAGTTTTCAGAGGAGGGCTTAGATGACATTTCCTTTTTAAAACTGGGCAAATAACGTTACATGTGTTAAGTGACAGAGTTTGCTGTTTATTACGGGCCTGACCAATGCTTTGCTTAGAGCAGAACAGCGCTTCACCCTATGGATTTCAGGAGGGCTCTGTTGTGGCTCCGAGACACACCTGAAGCAAGGGACAGCACCTGCACACCATGGTGGTAGGCGCAGGATGCGAGTCAGAAAGTTTGGGGAGCAGAGGAAGCTTGGGCACCAGCTCCCACTCTGGGCACCATCTTCCGGGCTGGATTCCAAGCTGCAGCCATCCCCCTTCCTGGCAGCCATCCCCCTTCCCGGCAGCCAGCCATCCCTCTTCCCCACCTCCCAGGGGCAGCTCTTGAGGGGATGTTGCTCAGCCACAAAAAACAGAGCCAGGGCACAGCTGGCCTTGGGAAAAGCCTTGTCTGGCTGCATGGGGTTCTCTGAGTCAGGTAAGATGGGAAAGGTGAGCATGCTTGACCACTCAGACAGAGGGATTCCTGTGTCCCACTGTCTTCAGCAGCATTTGCCATCAGGCAGTCAACAGGGAGCACCTTCTAACCACAGCACAGCTTCACACACCTCCCACCTTTGAGGGCAAATCTCAAGCAGCTTACCAGCACTGCTGCTGTCCCTGTCACCCCCCCGAATGGGTCAGGGGTCCAGCCTGGCACATCGCCTCTGACCAAAGCCAGCCCCTGCCAGGAGGCAAAAGCAGATAGCAGGAACGGAAATTAGTTCTGGCCAGTGTGGAGAGGAAGCAGCAGTGCTTTGAGTTACAGAGTGGCTTCGTTAAGGATCACCAAACTTTAAATGGGTGTGTGGATAATGATATCCTGAAGGAGGACGGCCTCGGAGAGGGGAAAGTCAGGAGGAGCAAAGCAAGTCTTGAGAAGGAGCCTAGCAAAGGAAATGCTGAAGCAGCGCCCTTGTCCCCAGCAGGCTGAGGGCTTCCCTCGCCTGGCCGTACACTCCCAGACCCATTCCCCAACTATTTCACCACATGTTTAATCACTGCTAGGTACACAATGCCAGAAAAGCCACATTAAAAGGTACAGCCGGTAGGTGTAAGAGGAGGAAAAGTTACTGAGCCTTTTTTCCTGAATAACAGCCCAGATGGCCTTACGCTCACAGAGGCTGCACCACTGTGGTAGCTGCACCACAGCTTCTAGCTGTCTGCAAGAGGTCGATGGCGGTGGTTAACCTTGACAAATAACTATGTTGTGCCCTTGCCCATAGTGGCACAGCCACCAGTATTCCTGTAATTTAATGCGGCTTTTGCTCAAAAGGTCAACCCCCTTTCTCTCGTGCCCCTATAAACCACCCAGGACAGAGGGTTTGCTCCCATCCCAGCCCCACCAGCTGCACAACAGTGCAGGGGCATTGCTGTGGGTCACTTTGCAGCCAGCCTGTTTCCCCACAAGGAAGGGGAGACCAGGCCTCGTCTCCAAAGCGCAGAGACAGGAGGCACAAAGTCACCAGAGACCCATGGGCTGGAGGTGGGAGAGGATGCTGACCCAACCTCAGCCTTGCACAGCCACATCTATCACAGCGAGGCTGGGGGGCTTGGTTAGAAACACAGCGCTGGTTTTGCAGCTGGCAGGACCGCCCCGTGGATTCAGTCCATGAGACAAAAGGGCAGCAGCAGCGTGCTCTGTGTCTGACCGTCACCAGCACTGGTGGGGAGCAGGAAGGTGGGAAGCCCTGGGAGCTACATGCTTCGGCAGCACAGCAGGTGACAAGATCCAGTGCTGCCAAGCTGAATCTCAGTCCTGGGGTGGGCACAGCACCCATGCAGCCATGCAGGGAGCTGGGCCTCACCCGCACCAAAGGGACACATGGAAGCAGGGCTGAGTTTGATGACCAAGTCACTGTCAGGGCGTCTTTGGCCTGCTTTAGAAAGAAGCTGAAACCAGGTCACCCAGCTGTAGAAGAGGAGATCTGCAAGGCCAGGGAGCCCCACAGGACTGTCTGGTCCAGCGGACACCTCCAGGCTGGCAATTACACCTTGAGCTGCAAAAGTTGCTTTCACCAGAGCTTACGTAGTGAACAAGCAGGATTTCTCCTCCTCAGTATATCCACCTGTTTCTCCCACAGATTGCCTTCTGCAAAATTTTCCACCACTTTCAGCAGGCATATAGCTGCTCTCCAACCTCTTCAAAGCCCTCCAGAGAGGTTCATCATCTGGCAACAAAACAAAGAAAAGGAACAGCAGCAGCTATCAACCCACACACAGCTAAATGACATCTACCACATCGCTGCACCCCCAAAAATGCCAAGAGCTTCTGGGCCCTTCCCTGTACCAGCACTCCCAGTTTTTCTACCCACTGGCTGAGTTTTTCAGGTAAAGCCAGGTGTGTCCTTCAGCGAGGCAACCAGCAAGGACTGTTTGAAAGCCTCCTCTGACAGACACCATGCCAATACATTTGCTGCTCACCCTGGGGTGTAGGGGACAGGGGACGGCACCCCTCCTGCCACTAAATCTTGCCCTGTATTAGCTTTGCACAAACACAGTCACACACGGCGCAGGCATTGCTGCATCTGCATCAGCTCTCGGGTCTGACAGCGCAGCTCAGCACCACCGGCAATGGCCACTGCATTGCCCTGACTCATCCCAAGATACTTCTCGTGCCAGATTTTTCTTTCTTTAATGGGAAGAGGCAAAAACAGACCTCCTGCATGAAGACAATTTGTCTCTTCTGGACAAGTTCCAGCATGAGAAGGGTACTTTATACATATGGGCTCTCTTTCATGTTTGATTGCTGGACTAAGATCACATTGTTGTCCAGCTCAAGGGGGAAAAAAAAAAGAGCAAAAACCACACAAATCAGGAAAGCATTAGGTAAACTTAGCTAAGAATACATCTTCTGACCAAATGGAGAGCGATGCTCTTTCATATAATTAGACCGTCTGCAGGAAGTCAAAAAGAACAAACTGTGATGCTTTCAGTGCTGTGGGAGATGTGCGATCCCTGGGAGACGACCATGTCTCTTCCCCAAAACATTGGGCCGGCATCCCAGGGCAGGTTGCAATGGGAGAGCGCAGTTTACAACGCCCTCAGAAACTCTGCCATTGCATTGCAGTTCCAAGTGCCGTCCCTTGTTCAGTGAAGAGACACGCATACATGAAAATAATGTGTGATAACAAACCCTGACTGATCAAAAAGTGTTTGAATACTCCCTTCAGATTTGCACAAGGTGAGCAAAATGCTGGTTTTGGCAGTAAAGGGACAGTGGCCCAGCCAGCGCAGGAGTGGGTCAGGTGAATGGGACTGCATTGCACGCTGGAGGGAAAGATACTCTGTACCAACGCACAGTACCAAGCAATAAATGACTCCATCCTTCACACAATTACTCTTTCCATAACAACCTTCACCTTAATGGGAATGGCACAACTGAACACTGAAACCTGCAGGCCCAGCAGTGATCGTTTGGGCCTGACACCCACACTTCTGCTCCGTGCCACCTATGGCGAGCAGTGGGGATACAAAGGGCCAGATCCTTCACCCTCCAACGTCAACGGTGAGGCTTAAATCATCTTTAGTCCAGTCCGTTGTTTCAGGAATGAACTCGTTACCAAAAAGAAACAAGTAAACATTTTCCGTTCTCTTCTCTTCCTAGACATTGAGCAAGAGTAACTTGTAAATTGCTTCCAGCAACTTCAAGACAACAAGGGAGAAAACAACTACCAACAAGCATTACACTCTTTGCTTCACACGAAAACAGTTATGAGACTGAAGGGATCCTGACAGGCAATTGGAAAGCATTTCTTTTTATGCTAATTTTATTGTATTTTAGACCAATTTTCCATGATTTAAAATGTGCGATGTAATAAAGAGCTGGAATGCCTTCTTTTGTCATAATATTTCACACCCAAGGCCTCAGAGCACTTTTGTGAATCAAACTCTTCAACAGCTTTGCAAAGCAAATGGATTAGGAAGCAAAGGACTGGGAAGAGAGGGCAGTTTTCAGAGTTGGTGGTTGTCACAGAGGAGCCTATCACAAAACCCAAGTGGCGTCCCAATATCTGGCAACCCTGGTCCCATGCCAGGACCACAGGCTCTTTCCCTCCTTGGGCAGACACCCGCTGCCAACCCACCGCTTCCCTTCACCTGGTGCTGGAGCTCCTCACCTGCACACCCATGCTGCACTGCACCCCGGCAATGAAAGAAATTCAGAAAGAAAGGTGAGATGATTTCATCGAGGGAGGAGAAAGTAGCAAATGGCCAAAGAAACATGGCACATTTTACACTATCTCAGATCCCCCCTAGGAAGGAAACAGAGTCAGCTCTCTTGGCACCATGCTAACCAGACCATAGCTAACTGGGACCATTTGATGGTCCCAGTTCAATTCTCATGGACAAGCAGCCCCACTGCAAAAGCCAGTTGTAACCAGAACTGTTAGACAAAGAGCTCAAAGCCAGAGCAAACATAAAGGCTGTGCTGCTCCTTGGAGATCCCACACAAACACATATGGGTGAGGCTTTTTAGTACTTCCATGCAAAGGAACTTGCCTATAACCATAGGCAATGGTAATGCAAACTTCATTAGATTATTGGCACATAACTAAAGGGCTTCAGGGGGCTATGAGCTGCTAGCTTAACTATACCCATATAGCAAAGCTCATATAACCCCTTCCTGAGAGCATTCCTCCACCCCAAGCAGAATTTCCAGACAAAACAGCGAAGGAGCTGGGGCCTTTCCACTAATGCAGCCTTTCTCACATGAGCGCTATGTTAAAAACAACATTGATTATCTGCCGATGCCTCTTACAAGCAATGGGCAGCCCCTACAGACCTTCAGGCGGAGCGGGCAGGCTTAGGCAGCCGGACCACAACCCTACCCGGTACGGTTTGCCTTGCTCTCCATACTCAGCACATTTCTATGCCACAACACGAAACCTCTCACAGTCCCTCTCAGGAGTCTCACCTACTACAAATATTCATGAGCTGATTTTCCCACAGCTTTTAAAGCGTGAAAATTAATATCATCCTCACGATGTTTAGGGAAACTCATGGTGTCAAGAGAATTAACCTGGCCAAAGTCAGAGAGGAAGGGCTGTGGCAAAATTGGGAACCGGCTGTAAATCTCTTTTCCCATAGATCTCCATCCTACTTCTAAAGGTATAAGCACTCCTAGGGAAGATCACTGGAACATAAGTTCCTAAGATTTCAGTGATTATGTCTCATTTCCACCATCAGTTTAGACAGAAACTGAGCAGCCGCCAGGTTGTGTGAGGCAGAAGCCTGTGCCCATATTAAACACTCTCCACACCTCAAAGCAGCGCACGTATGCATCCTCCATGCCTCGAAGAGAACAAAGTAGGGTATACGCAGACAGCACAGGCATTTGCTCTCAGCAGCTTTCAGGAATGTGCCGCTCACAGGGTGGCTCGGTGATACGCCGTCCTGCATCCAGGAGGGCTTTGTTCTCTGTGGGGTGAAACCTCAGCCTTCAGTTTATTAAATGCAATTGCAGAAGCCAAAAGGATGAGTCACAAAGCCAGTTGTGTAAGCATGCATATGATGAAAGCACAGAGGACATGCATTTTCTTCACGGAGGATTGCTTGGGTCTGGCAAAGCCCTTCTGGTGGGCATGGGCAGGCAATTGGGGCATAGCCCCCATCCATCACCTCCCACCCGGTGCCAGAGAAGGTTCAGGCCTGTGCAGGTACCAGCCACAAACCAGCCACAGAGCAACAAAGCAAAGTGCAGGTATGGACACAGTGGTGGGGACACGCTGGGACGCAACCTCCCCTGCAACACCAGCTGCAAAGCTGTCTCTGTTGCTAGCCAAGATTTGACCAAAAAAGGGGGACCTGTGAGTCCCGACTACCTCTCTTGGATACAGTGCTGTCTCGCCCTGCCTAGCTGGCCACATCAGCTCCCAACCCACCTTCTCACTGCTCCTGTCCCCCAGCTCCTTTTAAAAGATAAATTAGGAAAAAGGAAGGGAGAAGAGGGATAAGCACCCCTAAAGCTTCACCAGTGAAAGCTGCTGGCACAGGGCACCTTTGCCAGTGAGGAGATTGCAAACAGCACCGACTGTGGGATGCAAAACATATGGCAGCACAGCCTGAAGCATGTCCTAGCTCAAGCTGGGCAGCGTTTTTCTGATCCACCCCAGCTCAGCTGATTTCAAAGCCTTCACCAGGACCAAACACCTGCCCAACCACAGGAGCCACAGCGGGGCAGGCGGCCTTTCGCCAGGGCTTCATCCTGCCCCTCTTCTGCACTGAGTCTGAGCAACCGGGTCTTGCTTGGGAAAAACCAAGGCTGCCTGTGGAGCAGCACCATGGGAGAGGAAAGGGGGAGCAAACACCTGTGGGTGCTGCTGCTGCGGCAGAGATGCCTCGACCTCAGCGAGGGACCTGCTCGTATCCCCACAGGGTCTGGAAAGAAAACAAAAGCAATGGCTTAAAATCAGCTCCGGGGACAGCTGTGCCTTTACATTGCCATCTCTCACAAGTTTCCACCCCATGTCTGTGAGCTCCTTTGGTGGTGTAGGTAGGCCCTTGGAAAAGCGACCAGGGGTCGAATCGGCTTTGTTCTCCTCACCCAGGCTGTCTCTTTTCCTTACCCCCTGCCTCCAGCCAGATGTGCTCGCTGCCTCTCTCCTGCCAGCCCTTGTGTTCACCCTGGTGTTAATTCAGCAATTCAATTCAGGAAGCTGATCCAGCTGAAATCCTCAGCAAGAAAAAAAAAAAAGAAGTTTCCAACCAGAATGTAAGCGCTGCCTTTGAACACAAAAACCTTCCTAATTTGTTTAAAAATACATAGAAGAACGAGTGACTGAAGTGACTTCACAAAAACCTCCTTTTACGTCGAAGAAAAGTGCCCACACCAGCCTCCTAACATTGTAAACTGAGCTGAAGAGGAGATGGTACCTTTACCAAAAGAGACATCAGGCTGTATGGAATTCATCACTGGTCTACTGTTTGAAAATGAATCAACAGGCAAAATTACGATGTGACCTACTTAATTTCTTGTCTTGAAACTTGACAAATATTTAAGATTTGTTCCCAAAGCCTGGAAAAGGAGGAGGGGGGTGGAGAAATGCAGACACCATATCCAAATCCCTGCGTTGAGACGTCGTCCTTCAGCAACTCCAGAAAGGCATCACGGCAGCAGTCAGTGGCTGCAGCAGTGCTACTAATGAGAGGAAAACTGGGCCCCAGCAGCCCTCAGAAGGAAGCCCAGTCCATTGCCCTGCCTTCAAGCAGGTCAAACACAGTGTTTCTGGCAGGGATTGGTTCCATATATTTTGAGAAGTTTCTACTGATGGAGGTTTTGTTCCACACCTGAGCAAGCTATTTTCCTCACCAGCAAGGTTTTTGCATAAGTCTCCTTCCTTTCTGCTTCAAAGGCCATGCACAACCTTTTCTATGGCTAGCAGACATGGAGAGCAACACCTTCCCTTTTGCCTTGCAGCAAGAGGTTGTTACTGCACCAAGCCCTTGCTCTTGTCTCTCCTAGGCTTGCACTTTCTCTCTTCCTCTCCTCTCACTTCCTCATTTTCTTCTCATTTTTCACAAAATGTGGTGCCCAAACCCAAGTGGGTTTCTCTGCAAGGGTACACTTCTGTGTATGTATTTTTGTCCCTGTGCACCCCAGCTCCAACAAGCCCTCCACCTGTCTCAGTTTCAATGTATACTACAGAGTACACCTCCCTACTGCCAACCCACTCTTTCGAAAACTTTCCATAACTCATCCAGAATCCACTTTTTGCTCTGTTACTTTTTATTATTTTCATAACCTAAGATTACATAGGCTACCATATCCAAAACAAAAAATAGATGATAACACTACACAGCTCTGTCAGAAATCCAAAATTTCCTCACTCTTTCCCAGGTGAGACACCGAAAAAACTCTACTGATGCCACCAGAAGCACAACCCTGCACAAAAAAATGTGGCCTAAGGGCTCCAGAAACCCAAAGGTTTGGCAAGTATACCTCAGTGTTTTAATTAAAAATCCTTGATACATTTTAAAGTGCTTGGGTGTTTTGTTTAGGGTTTTTTTTTTGTAGGGGAGAGATATTGATTATATCTACCTGGGTGTATTTATAGCAGCTTAATCTTCTTTGAGATTTCATATTTTCTCTGATTTGATAAGATTGTGGCCCTTTAATAAGTTGAAGTATTCAGATACTTATGACAATCTGGCACTCAAATTGTTTGCTTTAGGATTGCAGATTGCACAAGAGACATGAAAGGTTTCAGTGTAGCTGGAAAGTCACTTTTGATGAAATCACACATCGCTCCAGGGGCTGCATTCTTTACAATTTGTGCATACTGATGATATGTGTCTTCAGATGCATTTTGGCAACTCTGTGCCATTTTCAGAAATCCATCTGGGACTTGGGAACAAAGCAAATGCACACGAACATGAGGAAGACAGAGCTGGCGGAGCTACTGGCTGGAATTTCTTTAAGGAAGCTAAATCGCTTGTTCATTTTGCTGGCAAAAAAAAGATAGGAAAATGAGTGTTCCTGTTCTTGATGAACTTTGTGATATTGTTAAATCCTTCAGACAACATATAATTCATGGCAAAATTGTGGCAGAATTCCTTTGCACTTATCCACAGTATGGCTCTCCCCCAAAACACAGATTTCTGCCTTCATTTCATACACAAAAAGTTGCCCAGATAACAATAGCTCTAACTTCAGAGAAAAATCAGAACACTTGCCTCTATTTTTTTGCTTCAGCCTTGCCAAAATTTATTATGACTCCATCAGCTGCATAGTTTTCTTGCACTAAAAGAAAAAAAATACAAAAGCAGCCTCCATGCTGTGATACAGATTGGCAGGTGACTTCTGAAGAGTGTTTGCCAGGTAATGTCTTGAGCTTTGCCATGCAAACACCGAAGGGGATGGCACAACCGATGCCCTATACCAGGCAATGCCCCTCAGTGCCAACGGCACTGGCACATCCCTGAGCCCAGAACAGGATGAGGAGGTGGCACGTACTTGAGCTCTGACCACTGAGGCCAGCCTAAATCTCCTTCATAGGTGCCGGCAAACATTTAAGTTACACCAGGAGAGGATTTAGCCCATGACTGCAAGTCGTAATTAATACCCCTCCCAGCTTTGCATTTCTTTTGGAAAAGAGCGGTGAATCACTGAAGTGGAGGCTTGCAGAGGAAATCCTCAGCCACAACAAAAAGATTTCATGCTTTATCTCCCCCTCTCAAGTATTTTAGCAGACAGACGGAGGATTTTCCTCCCAGTGACAACAATAACTACGCTCATTGAAGAAAAATATGTGGAACAGGAAGACCTGCATTCCTTGTGTGAAAAATAAGAGTGGTCTGTGCCAACTGCATTTTTCAGGAACAACTCATCCGCATGAAGAAATGGCTGCTGAGATAGTGTCAGGACCAGTGAGGCCTATGGTAACGTGCTATATAACTGACAGATGGGAAAAGCAAAGAGAGAAATGTGGCTTGGTCTTTGTTTCTTCCAAAGTTTCCATTATTAATGTGCCTCTTTGACTCACATTTGAATGACTCATGTCTTCCCCGCTCCTTGCTCCCGCTGCTTTGTGTAGCAATTATACCTTATTCCTAATTGCACCATTCCCAAAAGTTTAGTTATTTTGTGTTTAAGAGATCCCTTGCAATACATCCTGACATCTTGGGCTCTTCAGAGCAAGGATTTGGAAAGCTTGCCCTGCGGTCATTTAGGCATGTGCTTAACTTCATATGTAGGTCCCTACATTAATTAAGTTTACCAAAGTGATAAGGCTTAAATGCAATCTGATAGTCCAGACAACAATACGTTTATTGGATCTTATTATTAGTAGTAATTATTATTTTTAAAAGAGAACTCAAAGAGGGGAAAAAAGAGCTGGGAATATTTGCTAACCTCTTCGAGAGGGGAAAAGAGTGACAAAGACACCAGCCTCACATACAAGGTAAGGAAGCACCCACATTTTACCACATTAGGTAGTTAAAAAGCAAGGACAGCACATTTCCCACTCTCTACCTGGCCTCCATCATCTTCAGAGCAGGAGCCCATGGACACTTCCCAGTTGCAAACTTTCCAAACATCCTGAAGTCTTCCCCTCCCTGGTGACTCTGCTGCAAGTGCTTCTCCCACATCCAGTGCTTTTGCTCAAGTTGCCCATGGCCATGATAGCAAAGAGCATTACCTCCTTTAAACCAGGGTGCCGTGACTCTTTCGTTTCCATTGTGCCAGATCCATGGGACATGTAGGGCAAAATCAAAGGCAGAATAAGAGACATCAGCATGCAAAATCTGGGGATGTGATCGAGGAGTGGTAGAACAGGCAGGCATTTTTGCATGGGGGCTGTGCACATCAGCCCACTGCCAGCACACTGTGGGGCTCACTGCACCATGCTCGCCTGGGCGAGCGGAGGAGGGCATTCGGCGCCAGCCAAAAAAGCAGAGACTGAGCTGTGCCAGTCTCACAGTGTAAAAACACTCAGCTCCCTTTCAGCCATTAAAATGAATGAAGAGCAAGACTGTTTGGATAAACATCAGCCAAAAGAAACCTTGGAGGCAGTTAGAAGGCTACTGCTTCATACAACATAGACCATGTTTCCAAATACAAATATTACACTTGGCAAAGACACTCCTTTGCTTCATGAGTTATGTTGCATTTTTTGTTATGTTTAAGTTTGTGCAAGAGGTATAAATAGCTGGACTGGTATTAAATGAGCTTTTCATTTTTTTTGCAAAATATCAAAATGGTCCCAGCTCTTCATGGAACAAACACACACTATATTCTTGTGCCTGAATTTTCATTGCTAATTACAGAAAGTACCATGTAACTGAAAAACAATGTTCAAGAGCCAGACGCGAAAAATACAACTTTCCTATATGAAGTCATTTTTCAGAAAGCTGTCTGGAGAAGGGCATCTGGTTCACCATATAATTTACATGTGTGTATACATGCTTATTTGCCACGCAGAATAGTAATTTGTTTCTGCTCGCACTACGCTAGGACATGAAAAGCCCTGTGTCCAAGCAAGTGAGACAGAGGTACCTGGTTTTGGTCTTTGGTCACGCTGCTTTGATTGATCCCCAAAAGCTGATTCCCTAAAAGCAGTGTTAATAGGCAGTCCTGATTACGGACCTATGGACACAAGACTACACTTTCTGCTGCGTACAGCCAGCTCCCGCAGCAAACCTTGGCGACCACCCATGCCTCTCCATCTCATCATGAGAAGACACTACAACCTGGAGGCCCACAAAGCCACTGTAAGCCTATTTCAGGTTAACTTTGGCAGAAATACACCTGGGGTTGGAAAGGAAATTCTTCAGCAAGAGTGAGCAAGTTGCTCTAGGTGGTTATTCATCCCAAACTCAAACACAACCACACACTGATCACCAGAATACGCTGGAGGCCAAATGGCACTTGTATTTGTTCTTCGATAAATCTGAGTGTGCATAAACATGAAAGCACAGCAGGGCTCTCGCTAGCTGAATCCCTAGCTAGAGATGTCCCAGCCATGGCCAGGACCTGACACTGCTTCTTTATCAGCACGACAGCAATGTCTACCTGGTTTAACCAATTCATACCTGAATGGATAAACAAGTTACTTTTAAAGATGGATATAAATCCAACCACCCAATAGTGATGCAACACTAAACAACTGTCTTAGATAAACCACGGAGAGGAGTTCAAATACACCATTAGTTTAGCATTGAAAAGGACTTTCAACTTTAGACAACACAAAGGGCTGTCTATTCCCACTGAAAGTCAATATTTACTTCCATTAAAAAAAATCTCACCAAATATTCCCAAGTATTTTAGAAGTGTTACAAGACCACCATACCAACAGAGCAGACATCAACTGAAAATACAAGACTATGATTAATCCTCCTGCAGCCCACAGGTCCACAGCAACTGCATATTGCATACTATTTACTTACGGGGGGGTTAAAGTGTGCATTGCCGTACATCTTCATAAATAGCATGCTTACTATTCTTCTGGTTATTTCCCCTTGTACCAATGTGGGGAAAATACTGACCACCACTGATACAGTGGCTGATGGAACAGAATAAGAATTACTTTTGAAAACCCCACAGAAATGTTGGAAATTTTAGCTCCCGACACCACTCTATGGGAGTTGTTGAGCATTTCAGGAAGTGTCTGACCAGTAATAACCATCCTACAGCAGTGTGGCTGATCTTAATTGGAAGGCCCCCGCTCATCTTGTAATCAACAGTTCTTGACCTCATTTTCAGTTCACATTTTTGGCTGTGAGAGGTACCTTGTTTTTCAGCCAACATGATAATCCCCACAAAACATACTTAGAAAGAACTGAGTTAGACTTACCCAGCTTTGTACTCATTTTCTATGAAAACAGCAACTCCCAAAACAAAGGTGTGGGACAAAGCAAACACGCTGTGAATTAGAGAAGAACCATTCCCTGCATTTGCTTACTGCCACTCCTCATTTAGAAAAACTTATATTTTTAACGTCACAGAATTAGTACAGGGTGGTGAGCCTTAAGCTGTCATTAGAGGCTGACAAATGAGCCAGTCCCTTGTGTCAGTAAGCAAATAGAGATGTCCAAGTGTTGAACAAACAAACAAACAGAGTGGGCAGGGGTGTCTTTTGGACTCCACTGTCGGTCAGTGGAGTAGGAGTCAAAAGAAACCCTGTGCTATTTTCTCTCTGCTTTCACACCAGACACTGGTACAGGTGCCTGGGGTCCCTCCCTATCTGCACTAATGAGATCAGTTCAGCTACCTGTTTCATTGTGGTTAAACCCACCGAAAGGTCATCCCACTCTTAGATGAGCCCCTTGCTGTCATATCGAAGAAGCACAACATGAAGGAAATTCAGCCTCTGGATGAATTACTCTGGTCAGCGAGATTCCTCTGCAACCCAGGCTGATGCTGGCCCATCCAGAGCTGCAAAATGTATAAGCAGAGTTGCACACTTTTTAACAGGTTTTGCTTGCACAGAGCCACATTGCAATAGGAGCTGGACCTGGGAGCTCTCCTGTCCAACCATGGGTGAGGGAGGAGACCTGGGGCTGCAAAGCCACTTTCTGGAGGCACCAGTGTGACAGGCACACAAGCAGGTCCAGCACGGTGTGGAGGCGGCGGCGTGGTCAGACAAAAATCAGTGAATTGTAACAGTGTACAATTCACATACAGACAAACCCGTATGCATGGTATGAGCTCCGTGCCTGCCCATGCACGGTGACATCAAATGTTCTCTTCTCAATAAACCCTGGGAAGTTAAATACAAACCAGGCTTGCGACACCTGCCTGATGGTGGACTTGCCAGCTGAGCCCAGACAAACTTCCCTGCGTCTGTACGCAGAAACAAAAATACCATCCGTCTCCTCCCCTCCTCCAAACTGCCCACAAAAGCCTACCAGAATTTCTTCTAAAATAAAAATCTTACTCATGCATAAAGGAGAAAATACAAAAAGAGACAGAGGACAATACACAATGATATCTACAGACTTGGCAAACACCAGTCTTGGTTTCTGCGTGGGGAGTAGGACAGCCCAGCCAGGGTAAGTCCCTCGCTGGGCTCTGGGCCCTCTTGCAGCTATCTTTACGGTAGTTGTGATTCTGCTGAAGATTTCATTTTCCCATTCACACAATCTTCCCCACCTCCTTCCTCCACCTTCACCCCAAATCCAAAATCGTCCATTTACTTTGAAGACAGATCACAAGCCCTATTTCCTCTCCTTAGCTAATATAGTTCTGTTAAGAAAGAGTAAGACCTTAATCATGCTTTGGCTTTGTTTTTTATGCTTACTATGGACTGAAGAGATAATATGAAAGCTCTTTCTTCTATTTTTTAAAGTGTAAAAGCACTATTGCATTAAACATATCCATCAAAAAAAATGCTGCTTTCACTTGCATGTTGTTACCATAAAATCTCTCTAAATGACCCACAGAACTGCTGACTGTGATTCTCACACAGGCAGCAAGGACAAAGAATATGCGATGCACAGAGATTTCTTTTAAAGTCATGATCTAAAGGTAGAAAAAAAGTAATGAGCTACCAATTCTCTGTTGACATCTCCGCTGCTGTATACTTTTATAAGGAGTTATTGCCTCTGCAGACAACTGTCCTGAGGTTTTTCTCCCCCACTTCTTTGTGTAAAATAAGTAGGTGAAAGCAGCCCATAGCCTCCTTCCAGCACAAAGTGGATCCTCAGTCGAGGAATGGATGTGGGACTTGCATTCCCTCTTGTCTGCGGTGGCTGTTGCCTTTCAGAAGCGAGATGTTTGTTTTCCAAGGGGAGGGAGTTCCCCCCCCACCCCGACATCCCTCTGGCCATGCAGCCATGCACTCCTGGGCTGCCATCGCTCCTGCACCTCTAACTGTTGCAGACTGTGCACAGCCCAAGGAGGATTTGGAGGTTTTGCCCAGGGTGGCTCTGGAGCAGTTTATTGCAAAGCTCTGCTGACCGTCCCAGGTGGGCATGAGGTCTGTTAAGCGGTTTGGAAGAAGTTTCCCTGCATAACTCAAAGGCATCATTCAACCAAAGCTAAACGCTTGCCTTCTTTATCCTCCTGAAAACTGTTCTTGCTTCTGCACCAGGGACATGCTTTCATTTAGGTTACTCAAGTTCAGCGTCTTGTCAAAAAGCTCCCAAAGGTCTTGCATTTTGCAGGGGCGGATAGTGCTATGAAAACACAGTAGCTGCACGGCCGCATCAGGGATGGGCATGACCCCCCCCGGGACACCCAACGGCCCCTCATGTTTCCTGTGCTTCCCTCCATCCCATGGGGCCACGTGGCTCCAAACTCCAACATGTTCACAAGTTAGCGACATTGCTACAGGAGAGCACACAGAGTATTAGGCAGCCATGATTTAGCTGGTGAGGAAGTAATGATTTATAATAACATTTGAAGCAGGTCATTAAATAGGACCCCCTCATTGCAAACCCCATGCTGAGGAAGATATTTTCTTGTAAATGATTTACCAGCAAGCTTTTCATACTTCTGCCTAGTAGCTTTTCCCAAACCAAAGTCAGACTCGCTCACATTTCCCAAGCCCCGGTAGCGGTTTTTCTTCAAACTGTGAAGACATCTCAAGCCTGCTGCAAATTGGTTAGGGTAGCTCAGCAGAGAGGCAGAATTTGGGGCTGTTTGGAGGACATAGCTGCTTTTTCTTATCTGAACTTCACTTTGTTAGAAACACAACCCCAAAGCTTCTGAAATGAAAGCAACCCAGTTTTACTTTTCCTCTTTTTTTCCTCAGATACAAGGTGCTCCACCAGCTCCACTCCTCATTCTTCTCAAGCTCCCAACACAATGTCATCCAAACACCTTCCAGAAACGCACCCACAGCTGTGACTGGCATTTCTCTTTTCACAACCCAGCTTTTCAGGAAGAATTAGCCCTGAACGCTATGGCCACAGCCATCTCAGGCTGCAGAAGTGCAAAGCATCCTGCAGGAGGCTGGAAATTACACAGCAACATCAGGCAGCTGTGAAAGCACCCAGCAAAACTACAGCAGTCAAAACCCGGCAGAGCAGCCCGCCTCCCATCATGGGGAGGCTGCAGTGAGAGAGCCGGGGGAGCAGCTCTCTTATTGCCTTCTTTTCCTTCAATTCCCAGGAGCAAAGTCTGCTCTAATAGCAGGAAGACCAAACTGTTGTGCTGCTGCCTTAGTGTTGACAAGCTGCTGGTTTGTAGTGCCAGACTTGAGACTGTCCCAGCACTGAGACAAGGGATATAAAAACAAGGCAGCTGCTCTTGGGGCACCCAGGTAATGTCTGTTCAATTTTCTCTGACATAGCTGAATCTCTATTCCCCATCTGCCAAAGAAGGGATACTACTCCTCTCTGAGCTCTCAGCTACACAGCCAACATGGTGCTGAGGGCGCAGGGTGGGTCCCTGCCTACCTGTAAGCGTCCAACACCCACAGCAGCCCTGTGACTGCTAAATGCCAAAGCCTGAACAGTGCAGGCAGGATTTCTGCTGAGGGCTGCTGTGCTTCCCGGGATGTCCGTACCCACACTCGAGCCAAGGCAACTCAAGCCATGCCAGAAGGCAGTAACAGAGCAGTTGGAGGTTTTTGCCTTTGTGGGGAAACCTCAAATCCTGCTTGCCCATCCTCCTCTGGGAGTGGCCATCTCAAACAAAAATCTGCAGATACACCTTTTCAAGGCAGAGAAATCTGGGAATCTGAATTGATTGCTGCAGTATTCATATCCTTCTTTTTCCATCATGAATAAGTTATTCTCACGTCCTTCCGAGAAGCATTTATGTTTTTGCAAAATCACAAAGCCCAATCCAAACTCCTTCTGAAGTCCATGGAAGCAATCTGTCTTGTGTTATGTCAGCTCCAGGCCAGGCTTTGGTCTCCAAAGGACAATCACAACTGAAGATAAGCAAACAAGCTACACAGTTTTGTTTGGTTTTGCCTTTTAAGTATAATTTTTCATCTGTGTAACTAGAACTGTTCCTTCACCAGTGAGGCTGGATCATATTGCATGCTGCATTTGATAGCATGAGAAACAAAATGTTTGCATTTATTTAGCTAGCAGATTTCTTTTGCCTTTTATGGAGGGAAAAAAAATAACCTCTATCAAAAAACCCCGAATATTTACTCTCATCATAAAGTATACTGCTTTCTGATATTCTGAACATCTGATGTCCCTTAAAGAAGAAGATACTTAAAAACCAAATAATAAGCAGGTACTATGAATAAAGCCTCATTCCTACTTTAGGACCAGGCTATATAAGGGGTATCAATACTGAAAACATCCGCTATTTGATGTCAGGCACTGGATGCTCTGTTATCCTGTTCGTACCTACACCAGAAGCAGCTGGAAGAAGACAACATTTTCAAGGCAGATCGAAGAAGGCAATATTTTCAGGAAGGCAGATAATTTCTTTGAAGCAGAAACTCATACAAACCATACAATGGAAAACTATTTGTTTGTGAGCATGTTTGTAACCTTAATTTTTTAAATGGCTCCAGCTTTGGACAATTATAGGCAACTGAAGATTCCCTCGTTGATGCTAGCCTTATTCATGCCTAGTGCAAGCTACGCAGCTGCTCAAACACAGCCACAGAGTTGAGCCCAGCATGTACGGAGCCACCAGGGAGATGAATGAATTTACTGGCGCTCAGCATTGGGCTCTAGGTCCTTAACAAACAGAAAGAAGTACATGTTGAATTTCAACCTCCCCAAGCAACAGTTTTTGCAAGACCGCTTTACTCTCAGCGTATTTACGAAGCCAGGTCAGGAAGCAGCCTCACTTGCCACGGTTTGTGTGCTGGGCATTCATACAGCTGTCACAGCATTTTGCTAACGCCTCAAGCAAAACACGAAGGCTTAATCCGGAAGATGCATTCCCAACAGCCCAGGGGAGAAAACACCGAGGGGGATTTATATACACGAGCTGTGCTCACACCTTCGTCCTCAAGCACGCTTGCAGCAGAGGGCCAGGAGGGGATTTGGAGTAGCAAGATGTGAGGTGACCACATGTGTGAGTTCCAATACTGAAACTGTGTCAGTGGCTGTGTCACTGTCTGTGGTACCCCCCTGTGGCCAGGTCTGACATAGCAATCTCCATGCCACCTGTAACACTTCTTCCATAGCAATCTCCGTGCTCTTCTTCATCCCTATGGACAGCTGTGCCACCCGCAATACTTCTTCACCCCTAGTGATCTCCATGCCACATGTTCATCCATAGCAATCTCTATGCCACCTGCAACACTTGTTCATGCCTCATGATCTCCAAGCCACACATTCATCCACAGCAACCTCCAAGCCCAGTAACAGTGCCTGGAGGTGTTCGCCTTTGTGGGGAAACCTCAAATCCTGCTTGCCCATCCTTCTCTGGGAGTGGCTGTCTCCAACATAAATCTGAAGATACACCTTTTCAAGGCAGAGAAATCTGGGAACCTGACACGATCGCTGCAGCATTCATATGACACTTTTTCCATCATGAATAAGTTATACTCATGTCCTTCTGAGAGGCCTCCAAGCCACCTGCAGCACTTCTTCATCCCCAGCAATCCCTGCACTGCTCTTGACCCCTGGTTTCTGAGCACAGCCCTCAGTGAGCACAGAGCTCCCCTGGGGCCAGACCTGCCCCAGCACAGGGCACAGCTGCCCTTGGCTCTGCTGCTCACCGGAGACTGCTCAGAGGAATGGAACTGCCCTTTCCACAGCTCCCAGCTGGGCGGCTTTCTAGGGATGGCTCAGGCCTCTTTCCACATCTCATAATCCAGCTGCTCCCACAGCTCCCTTCTGGCTGTCTGTGTGCAGCAGGCAGGGCCCACGAGCCCCCCACAGCCATCCCATGCTGCTGCCCACCTCCACCTCCTCTGTCCTGTAAGCACAGCCTTGGAAGGCTGCTGCTGGCGGCACACGGCGTGGCAAGTCTGGGCTGGGAAATGAAACGGTGTGAGGATACAACACCTCATCTGTGAAGACATCTCCTCATCTCTTCCCAGAGCTGCAGCATGCTCAGCAGACACATAGCGTTCCTGATTTTGGAGGATGCTGAAGAGGCAGGGGAGCCCAGGGATGCAGGAGGTTTACCCAGTAGGTGTCAGAGGCAGGCAGCTGGTGCACCAGACCCATCATTTCTCTT
This sequence comes from Gorsachius goisagi, assembly GCA_018403395.1. Classification (NCBI taxonomy): domain Eukaryota; kingdom Metazoa; phylum Chordata; class Aves; order Pelecaniformes; family Ardeidae; genus Gorsachius; species Gorsachius goisagi. The sequence goes on along the minus strand of BOSO01003226.1, from coordinate 178,651 downwards.
CACGTTCCAAGCGGGAAGGCTATTCTTGCTGCTGGGTTGGGGAGGGGGGGGGATTTTTTATTTTTTTTTTTTAGCCTTTTTTTCGATACAGCAATGTGATGCCAACAGATGGAGCTGTTCAGAGCAGAGACGGAAGAAGCAGCAGACAGGGCATTGTAGCAGTTACTTCCAGTTATGGACTGGAAGCAATAAGAGCAACTTCCAACAGGATGAATACTCACAGTGAGTGCAATGAGGGGCAGTTTCATTTTTTACCTAATCTGATCTAACACCAAGCAAAAGCAGGTTATCCCATCCTCCCTACCCCTCTTCCAGCCGTGCCCTCCTGTGTTCCCTTTACATTAGCTCTATCAGTCATGCAGCTGCAGGGCACAAAAAACCCCCCAGTTCAGTGGCTCAAGAGAAAACTGGCCTATCAGAAGAATATCAGAATATCTCCTGCAAAGTTTTACTTTTGAATTTAGTCCTGAAGGGGGTTCTGGATGCAACTGTAATTGATACCTGTGGTGCGTTGGTCTCGGCCAGCTGCCGGGGCCCACCCAGCCGCTCTCTCCTCCCCTGCCTCAGCAGGGCAACGGGGGGAGAAATTAAGATGAAAAATCTCACAGATCGAGATAAAGGCAGGGAGATCACTTGCCCAGTGCCATCAAGGGCAAAATACTTGACTTCGGGGAAATGAATTTAATTTAATGCCAACTAAAATAGGTTTGGATAGTGAGAGACAAAGGCAAATTAAACCACCACCTTCCCCACCCCCCCCTTTCTAGGCTCAAAGTTATCCCCTTACACCCAAATTCTCCACCCGCTCCTGCAAGAGAGGGTCATGGAGATGTTTCTCACATTTTTTTTCCTCACTCCTCGCTGACGGCACTGTTTTGCCCCTTTCTTAAACCGGCTTCTCCCAAGGTGCTGCTGGGATCGTGGAGGGGCCGGCCTGCACCCTGTGGTGGGGTGGCTGGAACCGGTTGGGACCGGCTGGAACCGCCTCTCCTCACAGCCCCCTGCCAGCGCCTCGACACCTGCAGACAATACGGTACCGGAGGCAAAAGAGCTTACTTTCAGCCACAAAAAGTAAAGCAGCAATATTTTCAAATACAGACAATGTGATCTCAAGTTTAAATCGAATCTCCTTTGGCCCATGGGCAGCAGGGCCAGGAGATTTCCAGCAAGGCTGGGTCCCACTGCCCAGCTGTATCAGTCAGAGACAACACGCGTTTTAAGGAAACAATTCCAAAAAATATTTCTAATAGGATTTCTGTCGCAGGTACAGTACAAACAGAAGATGATACAATCCAGGCCGGTATCGTGGTTTATTGGCACTCAACCTTGAACACGGTGTTTTTGCCATAGGTGAGTTGTATTGCAGCAAATTGAAATCCTTGCTTATGTTTGTGCTGTGATGGTACATAGTCTATACCATTCAAACACATGCACCCAAAGTGGAACCAGGGCTGTAGAAACAATTGCCTTTCAGAAAACTGTTTAAATTATAAAACTATGCTGAGAGCCCTTTGCTACTGAAGAGCTCTTTTTGGAGCAGTCACCACCTGGCTTCATCAGATTATTTGCCCAGAGGAGTCTGCGGTTTGGTTCTTCCACTTGGCTTTTTGAGCCCTGCACACCCATCAGATATTCCCAGATAATCCAAAAAATAAGCAGGAGACATCAAAACATCTCATGCCACCTCATTTCCGAAGTCTCCAGTGTTGACATTAAGGGACTTGTAATGTTTGAGTCCTGTAAGAGAAATACCTCCAAGTGTGACGTCCTGGCTCCACTGCAGCCAATGGCCGAGCTCCAAGTGACCTCGCTGGGGACAGGATCTCACTTCAAACACTTGCCTTCATGCGGTGCTTTCTGAAAACTGCATTTTAACAACGTTGGAAGGCTTTTAGTTTTAGAAAGATGAGTTTAGTTCATTTCTTTCTGTATGTCTACGTGGATATTTACAGCAATATAACCAAGTATAACAAACTGGGCAACTCTAACCTAAATATCTATTAAGATATATTGTAGCTGATAGGCTCCAAGAGGGGCGATGAGATTAGCTATGGGGGCTCCTCTAGTGGGGGCTAACCATGCAAGGATGTGACACCCACAGTCCTTAGTAGGCTTCTACAAACTCAGGACAAGCACTGACACCACAACTTCACAGCTTATTTCTCTCTCAGATGATTACACTGTGAGCAGGTTGGAGCCTGCCAGCTTTGTCACATTTACAACCCCACAATCACCCCTGATATGGTTAAAATAGCTCTCGGTGTCTCTCAGATGCTGTTTAAGAAACAAGGAAAAGCAGCTGTTTCAAACTCTCATAGCCTGGACCCTGAGGGAAGCGTGCTTGCACATTCATGCTATCCATTTGTACAGTTTCAGCAATTCTTGCATCCGTTAGCCAATTTCCACAAATCTGAAGAGGACTACAGATCTGACAGATGCTAATTGCCTATGGGAGGCTTGCACAGAGTGGGGCCTGGGGACTACAGGCAGCTCTTGAGACCAGCAGCCAAGAGGCAGGAGCCATGTACACAGCCACCACTCACACATGCTGTCTCTTGTGTAACAGGCACATGTGGACACTGGGGACAGGAGGGCTGGCTGAAAGTCTTGCAGTGGGTGGAGGCAGAGGAGATGGGGTAGCTGACTGTACTGGGATAGGGAACAGGGGAAGAAGAGCAGGATATTACCTTACAAGGAACGGCGAACTCAAGAGTTGGTAAAGGAGCATAGGACATAGAATGTCACTGTCACTCAGGCTACTTCTAAGGTAAGTGAGGGTGTTACGGTTAAGGCACAAAGCCACAGGAAAGCAAGGTCTCACTGTAGCTGCTGCTTATGTACTCGCTAACATTTTATATGGTTCATTAGGCAGACAGGAGTGGGTAACAAGACAGACATTTATTGTGTTCAAATCACCATTAAGTGATGCTAATGGTCTTAATGGGGATTTATTGCCCAGGTTATGTGGAAGATAAATGCTGTGTCACTATATGATCTAAAGCAATAAAAGTCAGTGTACAAGTCTTCCTTATCTCTGTGTTATCTCGTAATGGAATGAACAATCAAGCACAGGGCTATTAGAGCAGAACAACCTCCCACAAGCTTTCCTGTAAAAAATGAAAAAAAAAAAAAAAAAGGTTTTATGAATCAGTAGCACTATATTTAGACCTGCTGCAGGAGCTCTCTACCACAAGCCATCAGTGATGCCAGCTTCCATATAAAAACTCAATACAATTTCCTGCAAGTTGTAGGTTCTCAGCATTTCTTGGCAGATCTGGACTCTTGTCACTTTCTCAACTCACCTGCCAGGCATCTACAAAAACCTCCACTGACACTCCATGCTATAAGTCACAGAAATTCTGTGTTTGTCCTCACTTTGCTGTAAACCAAAATGAGCCTTCCATGTGAAAATCCTGGCCAGGTATAAGGTAACAGTTTATATTCCTTCATCTCTTCAAATATTCCTTGGAAGATAAGCTTTATTAGCACTGTGAAGGATACATCAATTCTTACCCAGGTTTCTTGGAAGTTCTCACAACTATTTCCTCTTACACTTTCTCTTCTTTCCTTAAAAACTAATTTTGTTTTCTCTCTAGCCACTTAATATTGTTCTCCCATTAAAGAAGTTTATTTGTATACCCTGTTTTCTAACAAGCACCTTTATTTCCTTACCCAGCCACATTATAAGCTTCCCCTCCAACTCTCCTCTTCTAAGCCTTCTCCTGCCAGTCAAGCTGATCTGAAAACCAGATTATTTCCTAAGCCGTATTTTAACATGAAAGGCACCTCTTTACTGAATTAGGATGGGATTGCAGTCACCTAGAATTACATAGGTCCAAATACTGTCAGAGTGGCACACCTTTTGAAATTCAGGAGATGCTTTTGAAATAGGTCTGCATATAGACCACCAGTGGTGGTCAGTTATTTGCAAACGTAACACTAAAAAGGCTTTCTGTGCAATTCAGCCTTTGAACAATTGAACCCTGCTACCACTAAATGACTAGAACTCTTAGCATTATCTTGTTGACTCAAAGTAAATGACTTGCATAACAACCAGAAGAAACAGAAATTATGGTGGAATTCCAAGTTTTCATTTTGAAAATCTGTAGATATATATACTCTAGAACTTCCCATCTGATTCTGCATCATTCTGCTCAAAACTGAGCTATAAGGACTGTCCAGTTGCACCGTTAGAACATGCCACTGTGAAACACTGCACCTCTTTCAGCAGTAATACCATAATAACCAGTAGTTTTGGCTTCCTTTTCTAGACTCTTCTATTAACTTCCTTTTTAATTAATGACAGCAGTTACCACAGCCTTGCTAATACACCTGGGTTTATTACTGGCTTTGCTTCCTCTTATGCTTCCTTCTCCTTTCGCGGCATCTTCCATATTGTCCTTTACAGGTACACGGCTGCAGTTTCCCTCAATCAGCCCCCCTCTTCCTCCTCAGTCGAATCTCTAGTGTCACAGCGTTTCCGGAGGTTAATTCACAAGCAGAGAAGCACAGCCTTCATACCTACAGAATACAAAAAATGGAATTCAAATCACCTCTAAGCTTTTTTTAGTGTAACAGGCCTCTCCTCCATGACTTGCTCAACCACAGCCCCTTGAAGTCACTCATTTCAGGGCCACACTCTTAAGGTACAGGAGCAAAAGAAGACAAAAAATGAGCTCTATGTTAGCTCTGGTTTAGGCTATTACAAGCTTTTAGCAGCAAAATTTATTATGGCAGAAGATGGACTCCTCTGGCACCAACCTGTCTGCTACAAAATACTCTAGGACACGTAATTGTGTGTTTTAGTATAAAATCAACAGTATTCAAATTGTTTGTATTTATGTGCATTTCATCTGGTTGCCCTTCCTTTATAATTTTAGTCAGCTATTGCTGTCAACTGTATAATTTCCTCTTGGACTGTATCTGCTTATGCCAGTGGCAATGGTTACTCATCACGTACAAGTTTACAGACCACGTCATTGCAAAGCATGTCCGTCCTCACCATTTATTTTTTGTAAGCCCCTTTTAAGTTCAAAATAGAACGAGTAGCAGAATTAGACCCATAATTAAAGTAGTGTAAGATCTTTCACTGAGCTTAAGCGGGAGTCGGGAGTTCTGCTCCTGCCAGTCTTCATGATTCAGTAATCATTTGTGTCAGCACATTTGCATGTGCTAACACAGTTTTCTTCTCATAAGTACCTTAGGTAGAAAGTCAGCTCTGTGCCTGGTCCGTGCTCTGCACTTAGCTCATGATTCTCAAGACAAGAGAATCCTTTTTTTTTTTTTTCCTTTTTCCTCTACCTAGACAGAAGGAAGAAAAGCTGGACAACGAAAAGGCACACTGCTCAATTTCAAACAATGATTCCTAAGTAGCTCCCTGAAGAAGCCTGGCTTTTGAGGGGGGCGGGGGGGTGGGGTGGAAATTGATTGAAGTATTATATAGACACAAGAGCAAAGTAAAAGCAAAACATGTTATTCACTCTTTCAGTTATGATTTTATATATATGTATGCATGTGTATACACAAGTAAAATTTTGAGATAGTGTGGGGAAAAAAAAGTAATATGCTGGAATCCAAATCTCCATAAAGAGATATTAAGCAAGTAAGGGGAAGAAACAGTTTATCTATTTATATTTTACAAGCCATTCTGCCATGCTTTATTCCATCAAAGAGTGAATTTATGCCAATGTTTCTAAGAAGTCCACAGTCAAAAGCACTTTTAGAATGAAAGCAGCCTAACACTGTTATTTTAGCTTTTCCAAAACCAATGCAATTTTCAAATGTGGGTACATACAAACCCATACACACAATCTTCAATTTTTCACTCACTACAGAGTGAAGCATCCACACAATCACTTAATGGCTGCACCTTAGAGCAATTTTAATGGCTGTGACAACACAGCTTCTTTGCTGCAACATTTGTGAAGTCCTGTAGTATAGTTCTTCAATTCAACTGACCATGAGTACATCACTGAGGATCCAGTCTGGTATCTCAGCACAACCTATTGCAAGACAGATGGATTAGACTTTTTTGTTTCTGCAACCTGGAAAGCCCCTGTTACATATTATTTACAGAACTCTATAGAAATATCTTCAATTATAGGACTACATTGATGTCACAATTAAATAACCACACAAAGATGACAGTATCACAATGTACACTGTAACATAAGAGTGAAAATGAACTCAGGCTATTAAAAAAAAATTTATTAAGATTTTTTCCCATGAAAGATTGGTACTACAATCCATGTAACCATTTAATCAGTCAAGTATGTCTGTTATAGGCAGGTACAACATTACAAAACAGGCAAGTACAATGCCCAGTTAAACGAATACAGTCTGAATATCTATTCATCCACTATTTCTGAAAACAGAAATATCAAATATCCACCAGGGAAAAAGATGAACTATTTTAGTTTCTCTTTGGCATACTTATCAGGACAATGGATTAATTACAAAAGTCTTCTATTGCTGCCAGTGCTGTGAAGAAAAAGGTACTGAATGGAAGATTGTATGTCAGAACTCACTTCCAGGACGCAGGCATCTGGCTAACATATCAGAATGGGTGACAAACGACAGTTCAGCTGCCAATGCTTCACAAGGCAGACAAGGATTACATTGTTTTATAATGCAGTTTTGTTGAAGGTATAAAAAGAATTACAGTAAATTTATGCACAGTACATACATATTACACACAGTTATATAAATACCCATGCGGTGGCTGGACTTTAGGAAGTTGCTTTGTCAATAAGAAAGCTAGTATCAGACCTCCCAACATCCATTTAATACACATTGCACTTTGCATCCAGTAATATGCTCATTTCTGTACCTCTCTTAAAAATAGATTTAAAACAGAAGCGAAGAATAATATCGAATCTTTCCATAAACTTTGTTTTCTTATTTACATTGTAATATTCCATTATACATAAAGACTGAGTTACGATACATTATCTTCATAGAGCTTTTTGTAATACATACAGCTTGAAGCTATTAACATCTTAGTTTGGGAACTGAGATATGACCTATAAGACTATTTAAAAACAATTCTAGCCTTAATTTTTCTCTAGTTTGTTTCACTGAAACCATTTTTTGACAAAAAAAAAAAATCCTCCTTATTGGGGAGGAAAAAAACAACCCATGTTTAAACCACCTCTGGATTTCCTTAAACCACTGAAAAACTTAGAAACCATATCATTTTTGCATAATTATATAGCCACTTCAAAGGCCTGTTACTTTTAAATTTAGAACATGAATGACAATTGTGACCATATCTTTAAATTAATTTTTTTTGAACTTTCAGTTGTTTTTCAAACACAAAACAATGAAAACGCAATCATTAATCATACATAATCTTTTGCACAACTGGGAAGAGTTCCTATTTTATTAGGGGAAAAAACGAACATGCACACACCCCCATTCACAGAGTGAGAACATAAACTACAGCAGCACTTGTCTCAAGTTATGGTGCACATGGTTGCAATGCCAGGTATAAAACAAAAGTAGAATTCCCAACATCTGTTAAAACACAAAAAACTTATTGTACAAAAAAAGTCATTCACATTCTTTGCAATGAAGTAAGGAATCAGCTGTTCAGCTTTCTGGACTCTCCAGCCGGCAAACTCCTCCTTCTATTGCCACAGACTGTCCTGCCACGGCTCCAGGAGGAAGTCTTGAAATGTGAGTCTGTGGAAAAGCCAAGAGAGCATTATCGAGTGAGAAGAGAGGCAAAATTATGCAGGACACCAAGCTTCTAAGTATTGAACAATTAAGCTGTTCCATCACTGAAGTCTGAGCTCAAACTACAAAGCGACTTGAAAAGCCACAAACAACTGCGATTCTTTTTTTATTTTGTTTGTATCTCCTTAAGAGAAGGACCGTGACAGATGTGTAGAAAAGGTAAACTGGATGACCCAGTGCACTGAAAGTAGAATAAAGGAATATCCAGTGTGAAGACAAAAGGCATTCCGTGGTTTATACGTCTATTTCTTAGGGTGATTCAAAAAATTTTAGTTCTGCATACAGAAATATACCTTACAGAAAGACACATTAAACTCTTTGACAGAGATAAACTAACACTTCAGAGAATTAAACAACTGTGACGATCAGGATGCAAAGACATTTCTCTGCATAAAAAAGCTACTTGTCCACATACAAAACCCCAAAGACTTCCTCTAAAATACTTGTTGCCAGTCAAATAAATGGACCCAAAGAGCAGTTGTGTTTCTGACAACAGGCATCTTTTCCATGAATAAGTTTTAAAAGCAGCCCTTTGAGACGGCTCTTTAATGTTTCAGCCAGAATGTGTTTGCGTACACAAAACTTCAGCTTATAACTGTTGTATCTCAGTGACACAAAAATCTGTTTAAGATCCTTTATATTCTGAGGTGCATTTCATGAAAAGATACTTTGACTTATTGTTAAAAGTAATTACTTTTTTTCCCCCCTTGCACATGCTTTTCTACTGTGAAAACAGCTTATGTTTTCATCCATACTGCTGATTTTGAGCTATGGTAAGAGCCGTTTACAGATATATTGCTTGCTTTCACATAGGGCCAAGTGGCTAAAGCAGTGTTTAAACAGAACAGAAAAAGGAGTCAGAGGCATGTTCCTACAAACTTTACTGTTTCCTACTTTCAGAGCTGCTGAGTGGGCTCTGGTAAAACATAAAAAAGAGCTTTAGCGGAACTCCAAAATGCAATAAGGTTGGTAGCATTTCCACAGGCTTAAGGCAGAAACTGGCAATGGCAGGGACTCACCAGCTCAAGCTATGCTCTAGCCATCCCTCCCACCAAAGCAGGAGCACGGGCCTTCATTCCTCTCATGAGGTACAAGTTTCACCAGGTGATTCATTAATGCTCAGACAATATAACCCCTAAACAATTACTAAATTAGGAACTAGAAATGATTCCTACTACGATATAAAGCTCACAACATACAAGTTGCTGGCACTTAGAAATTACAGCTTCTGGTAACGGCAGCCAACTATATATTTAAGTTTTTGAACGTACATTATCTCATTTAAAAGACTTAAGTGCTGCAAAATGTGTAACTTGCAATGAGGCAATGGGTTGTCACAAAAGGCATAGATGTAAAAGTTCAGTAAGAATAACTTGCATCAATCGAGCAGAAAGCTATTTTAGACTGTAACCACAATTCATTGCATCGAAGAGACATTTTGTATCCAATAGGCAGCCTCTTTTAATTCCTTTCTTGATAAGGGTATCCTGGTGTCTTCTCTTAGGTGGTCTTGTTTTCAGTTAAATTACAGAATGAGATTTAATTAAAAACATTTAAAGGTTTTCATTTTACTGCTAAAACTTTGATCTCTGGCCTTCCTGCTTGATATATGAACATCTTCCCACTTTCCGAACAATTTTGGTTACAACTGTGATTTACCACTTCAAGAAGAAAAGATTCTTTTCAAATCTGTTACAGTTTCCCCCAATATGTAACTGACAATTTTTGGAGATGTTATTTCGTAAGTTTAAAGGGAAAAAAAAAAAAAAAGAAAAAGGAAGAAAAACAAGTGGAAGAAGGGTAATTTCTATTTTATGGCCGACAGATGCAAGACATTTTTCCAGGTCTGTGAAAATTTCTAAATGAAAAGTGGGATAGGATGGCAGTGTAAAAGCAGCATCGTTGGGCACAGTAGTGAATTTCCTCAGTGGAAGAATGCCACTGACTGTTCAGTGAGATACTGCAATCAAAGCAAACCAGTGGCCCACTCTGAGGCACGCATTATTTGTAATTGAGATTGCTTAGACAGTGATCAGTCAGAATTATTAGCAGATCATTGTAGCAATACAATAAAAAGCACAGAGGCCCAAGGAAGCTGCCAAGAGGCATATGAGAGGAAGCTTGTTACTGAAACAGAACAGTTATGGCACTATCATGATTATAATGAATCCTGATAATGAACATTTTTCATTGTAACTACAACAGACCTGATTTGTGTAAATGAGTCTTCTGACCCAAGTTATGAATTAAACCTTTTGCATAGGCTTGACTAATCCCACAACCCAAAGTTCAATGCCTAATAGACCCTTATGTAATTACAGGAGCAAAACGTGAGGCTTCATTGAATCCACATGAAATTCATACATCCTGGCATTTTAAATAGTTAAGCATAATATCCTATTAAGTTTTTCAGCAAGGAAAGGAAAATATACAAGAGGGGATAAGCAGATAGTCACTATCTGGCAATACATTATCAAGTAGCTACGCTTAAATAGCTGTCCAAATACATTTCTTATACAAAAACTCATTTCCTATAAAAGGAAAAACACATTTCCCATACAAAAGACCACAAATCACTATACACTAGCATCTGTATATTTCCATTTACAGAAACACACCCAAACCACATATAACAAAACCTTTCTTAAAGCCTTTACTTGCATCCTGTCTGTTTGCATACTTTATATGACAGAACAAATACAGATGCTGTTGTACACTGACTTATTACTTTCACCGATGGCTGCCTTATGTAGAACAAAAACGAGACAGATCTAAGATAATAGTGTTTAAAATGTTACCTAATAAGTAATATGAAAGGATAACATTGCCATGCCAAGACAACTTCAGATAAACTCCCAAGTGAATTCTTACAATTATATCTCCCTTGTTCTTAGCCATAAGAACAAACTCTAGTAAATAAAAAGAAAGATCAAAGAACTTTTAATATTTTTAAATGCAACCACAGAACTTATTTGTACAGTTTGTTACATTTTTATATCCCAACATCATTTTTTACATTAAGTCCAGATTGTACAGTGGATTAGGTTTAAATTTTAAAAACATAAAAATAAAAAGCAAACAAAAAAGAACAACACTGGAAAGCTTTTAATTGAATTCGATTAGTCCGTCAGCTTTACAAGTTGAATGAACTCACATCTGGGGGAAATTGTGCCTGGGAGCATAAAAACAGGAAAAGAAAAAGTTTTCCTGAATTAATCCTCCACTTGGCTTCATGGAAGCCTCTCTTTGAGGAAACCGTATGCCAAGGAAAGGCAGATTAAGGACGACAGGCCTATCCGTATCTTCAGTTCCATAAATAGAAATTTTCCTGTCCCTGAGAATATTCTGGTTTGATTTGTTTTCCTAGAAAAAAGCAGGTTGTTGGTTAGGGCCTAATAGGCGCAGAGGTCCTGACAGCTGGGAAACCAGTGCATCAGCACAGATCTGCGTCTGCAGCTTAATGGAGGAACCGTAGTTCAAAAGGAAAAAAGGTAAATCCAAGATTAAATACTTGATTTTGCTTCCCACCCCACCATAAAGCACAGACAAGCTAACCAACCTTCAGACACCCATTCTTGCTCCCTGTACTTGCCATCCAAACACACGTTTCCCTCTTTTCCTCCTAACCAAACCAAAACCACGGAGCAACCAACTCCCCCAAGGCCAATGGTGCATACACTGCCCGTGGAACATTACCATCTCCCAGTCCCTTTTGATGCACACTGGAAAGTTTCCCACTACCTTTCAAGTCCAAAACTGATCGGTCTTTCTGCCCTGGAATAGTGTTAACTGCTACCAGGACAATATATGGTTTCGTCTTTTCATCAAGAACATTTGATCTACTTTTCAAGTTACCTATCTCTAGTATACCTTTTTTAAAAAATAAATAAATACTACAAGTTGTGCCAAGACCTACTTTAGTTCATGTCTCATAGACAAAGATTCTGAAACAACCTTGAGACCAACTAATATAAAAAAGACATTTTTTAGTCTTTAAAGAGCTAGTCTCCCACTTTAATTCACATACAAGTATTAGTTTGCCACAACAGCTTCATTTTTTTTCCATTAAAAGCGTAAATACAATGTAAAATAAATATAAGGTTTAAGCCAAAAGACAGACAGTGCTGCATGAGAAAAACTGAAGTCAACCAACTTCTGCCAAGAGGGCAGAGTACAACTACCAGATGGCAGCACATTCAGTTCTTAAGCAAATCTAGGGAGTACTAAGCAAATCTAGGGAGTACTTCATGTGTTTAGCTTTCTTATTACTTGCTCAGGATGTGCTTTGGACAGAATAATTTACACAACAAACTTTTTCCATTCATTACCCTATTGAGATGAAATATAATAAAAGACCAAGAACATCATATACGGAATGAAATTGTTTTCTACCACCTTACTCCTTAAAGAAAAGAACCACCAAACCCTTATATTCTTTAGAAATTCACAATCACTCAGGGGTCAACAGACTTTCTAGCTGGGTACATGCTTCCACCATGAGAACCACCTGGCCACCTATTCTCAGTTTATTTTCTAGGCAGTAATAGCCCGTTTTGGCAGCAACAGCCATCCTCTGCTGCTTTGTCTCCTGGGAAGCTCTCCTCCAACACGCTTTGAATGTACTCCTGCCATACAACAGGAGAAGGCACCCTGCAAAATACTGGCAACTACTGCTATCAGAACATCCCATGTGCAAATCGTTTGGTGAAATCTTAAAAAAGAAAACAACAAAAGAGCAGAGGGGGGAGAGAGGCTCCAGAACGATTGTCCTGTGGGCAAAAGACAGACAGACATACTGATGGCATGCTTCTGGCTCTCAGGCACTGAAAATACTGATTCTACATACAGGTTGCTTAGGAAGCTAATGGTTTTCCAAGCTCAAATTCATTCTGTGCGTTAAGCATATTACTACATGCTATTTATGTATCTAAAAACATTCATATAATGCATTAGAAAAAAATTAAAACTTTCTTAAAGTTGAAAACTAAAGCATTTTAATCTCTCTAACTCATTCATATATGTATTTAGACAGTCTAAAGCCATGGACTAACCAATCATCTATTCAGCTCAGTGTCCCAGGCTTTTGTAGAGGTATGCTAAAATACTGCCATATACCTTAAAATGTGATTTTTACTATTCTGAATTGCAGATGCTACGACAGGTTATTGCATTTATATTTGCATACCCGGACACACAACCCCATCTTCTCTGGTCCATTCTAAAATATGTCGGCCAAATCCAAGGAGAGTTCCAGAACTACTGGCTCAACCAGTACAAGAACTCAACCCCAAAAACTGAACTTATCTTCCCATCTCAGAGCCCATAATTTCCATGAAGGTCTATAACCCAAATATTTTAACTGGTATCTTAGCACTGAAGGTTACTTCCAACAAATATAAATACCTTCTTTTTATGAGAGAACTGGATGCTCTACTGTATGCAGAGAGTTCTTCTCAAGTGAAAATTTCTGACCGATTCCTTGGTCTCCAGACAAGATTGCAGATTAAAGAAAAAAAAAAAAAAGTGTAACAGTGACATATACTTTTCCTGTCTCATGAAGTTAAAAGACTGTCTCTGTAGTCTGAAATGAATGACTGAATTATATGACTTAGTATTTCTGTTAACTAAACATGCTCAGTAAATTTTTCCACTAATTTTCAAATTAGAATTAGGATTCTTCCAAGATGTATTTCTTCACCCAATGAGCACTGGATAACTGCCCTTCTCCTGACAAAGGGCTTTCACAAACCTTTTACCCAGTAAAATACAGAAGTCCATAAGAAAACCAACAGCAATCACTACAGTCAGTGTTGTCATATGTATCACTTCAAACACAGAGGGAAGTAATTTTGCTAAATTATACCGTGTTAGTAAAGGCGAATAAATCTGATTACAACACCTAACATCTCAAAAGGAAAAGTGAACTGGAAATGGTCCCCCTGTCCACTATGTTTCCTCATACTGGAAAATGAAATTAACTGTCAAAGATAAAGTTTCTGTTTGCATATTGCAACCACAACATTTGGTGTAGACAGCAGTTGCTGCTGACGGATGTTTTCAAACAGAGCAACATGCAACATTCTCCACTACTGTTACCCTGTATCTTGAAAAGCAACTTGAATTTGGTTCATTAGAAAATGGAAAGAATAGCACATGTAGCTTTGCAACATTAAAACCTGCTATAACATAAAGCTTAGTAATTCATGTTAAAAGAACAGAGTATCTGCCAAAGACAGATTTTATCTGGCAACTGAATTGGATTACATTCAATACTACAACTAGATTTTTAGAAACTCGTGTCTAGGTCATCTAGCTGTTACAAAACCTAAAACCTATGAAGCTGAACTACAAGAGTATCTCAAAAATATTGCAACATTTACAATAATTGCAGAAGTTAGCAACATTTATACACAGATCATATAGTAAATATATACCTACTGAGAACCATACTGATGTGACAAATTATTTAAAATACCTACATGTAACGCAGGACCAAAAGTGCACACTGTTGATACTGAGATTGGATTTTTCATTGGAAAGAAAGCACTTGGACTTCAAACGTTGCTGAAAACATAATGAGGAAGTATATATTGTCAAGCAAAAACATCATCCACCACCAACTACTCTAAATCACTAAGAGAATACAAGAAACTTGGGACATCCAGGAAAAAAGTTCTGTGGCACATCCCACCCACATACTTTCTGCGCACAGAATACCATGGGCCTTGAGTGAACAAATTACTCTGCAGGCCCTGCCTGAGATAAAAGGGCTCCTGCTTGATTATGCACAGATACACTACATTGAATCAAAGAAAGGCTGCCTACCAAAGCCTTCAAGAGATGCAGTTGCTATGTGAATTCCCATTGCAGGCATACACTACACTGTCATTTGAGATTGAAGAAATTATTTTCCTTTGCAGCATCTTCCATTGGGCAAGCAGACAAGGAAGAAGAAAATATGAAGACTACGTAACTAAGAGGAGGCAAGTCACTTGTAACCTACTCACTAACCTCCTTTCCTTCTCATTCTCCATTTACATCTAGAATCACATTATGTGTGAATTCAAGGAGTTATTTCTCCCCCTCCCAAATTACATGGCAGAAAGTCTCACAGCCCTTCATGCAAACTGACACTTAAAACTATTCTGCCAAATGCTACACCAACCATTAAGACCTCAAATATTGCACATCGCCTGTGACAGCATAGACAGAACTCCAAGCAGCAACATTGAAGCCATCAGAATAGAGCTATTTTCCCAGTGGTGACCAGGCAATTGCTTAAGCTCTCAGAATGTAACGTAATCAGTTCAGGAAAATTGGAACTGATTAATTGAAAGCTGCCAGAGTATCTTTAAAGAGGTCACAGCTCCGGTAACAGGATGACCTTCTTAGCTGATGCTGTGATCAGCTGTTGGCTCTATTATGGATCCATAAAAAAAACATCTAGAAGGTTGTTCTGAAGACTAGTGTCTCAGAAAGAGAAGACATTTTTGGGCAGGAAATCTGAAAGAGCTAACTGCTTATCAAAGATCTTGAATTCATATTAAGTAATTAATGAGTCAACATCACAATAACAAAAAAGAAAAAACATACCTCCTCAGTTTAGGAAGATATTTGATCTCCCAGTCCTTCAATCTAGAAGTCTTAACCTTTGCTGATGCAGCAATTACTGCTACAAAAGGATCCGCATAAGTGCAGCGGAAGTCCACAGACTAATATTGTCCATCTATTCTTATGGCCGTGACCAGAAACTTTCACATCAGTCTAGAATATTCCAACAGCCTCACTAATGGCTAGAAATAGTTAAGCGTCAGCTTATGCGACAATTCTACCATCATATGGATGGCAACGCAGGAACTTGCTTCAGGAGATCTCAGGTAGTCCATTCATCTTCCCAAAGAACAGGCCTAATGTTGAAACAACCTGTCATGGTATTGCTTTCAGGAGGGACGTCTGGGACTGGCAATTTCTAAACCAGAATATATCTGTCCCCTGAGCTCATCATAGCTGGGGCTCCCAGGCGCCAGCCTGGCTAAGCTGTAGCAATAGGTGGTATAGCTTAGTTCCAAGAAGTATATTAAAGAGTCAAAGCCATTCAGACGAAAAGTTTGTTTCCTTCCACATCCAATATGTGACAAACACAGGCACCAAGTGATTATGAAACTGCTCATGTCAAGAAGGATGACAAGAAACAAAGAAGAGTACAGTTGAACCAGCAAGGATATGCTTTGATCAGCTGCTTGTGGCAGTGATTTAAGGGTTCAAGGGCATAAGAATCAGAGGGAAGTCAATGAGATATCCACTATGCAGGTAGTGAAGATGGCATCGCCAGTGCTATCAGTGGTGGAGGAGCGGAAATACTTTTTCAGTGCTGAGAGTGAGCTAAAGGCAAGTAATAGGACACATAACCAGAGATGACTGTGTCAGCAATAAGGTGTGAACTTAGTTCATCTGGCAAGCCTCCATGGTGTTTTTAAAGTAACATTTAACCAAACATTTTCAAAAGGAAACAGTGACTTTTCCAGGCAACTGGTTTTCCAAAAAAAGACTGGACACCTTTCCAGAAAGTATGCTTTAAATCAAACAATTATTAGTCACAGTGCAAAATTGTTCCACAGGCTTCTTGCAGGCTCAGCCATTTTATACATTTAGGCTGGCAAGTTAGTATTCAGGCAGTCTAGTTTGGAGGCAAGTGGCTGGCTGCAGAACCCTTTTTTTTTCTAAATCAAGAGGAAATAAACCTGAAAGGATAAATAAAATTGCAAGGATGCTTCCAAATCAGTACTTGGAGAGCTCACAGTGCTAAAAGCCAGAAGCACTGGCAGGTTAGGATGTACAAACCACTTCAAATCTCCAATTCCACTTTTCTGTCCCACTCTTCTTTTAAGGAGTTGCTGATAGGTTACTTGGTTGAGTACGTTTCCACCTCTCGAGCGTACCAGTGTCTGCAGGTGAGCTGGTGTCTGGCTTATAAGCATCTAAGTGTTTGCTTTGTAAGAAAGGACTGCCGTATCTCCACAATCTTCACCTGGGATTCAGAACCACCATTTGCTAGGTCCTGTTATGAAATGCATTAACCTCCAACACACAAAGAATCACACTAAGATTATAAAGCAGGATCCTTTTTTTCCTTAGTATGTACCCCTTTACATAATTATGATTCTAATATTAGTATAATTCATAACAGTAGACACTTAAAAGCCTTCTCACTTTCTAAAAGTCTTGCTTTAAATATGTTTTCATGTTCATTAAATTGAACCAGCCCAAAATCAGCCACTGTGACAACCCCTTGGTTTAAGAATAAAACTTGAGTCCTAGACTGATGAAAGAAAGAAAAACTGAAGCTCTTTACCACCCTAGAAAAACAGAAAAGCAAGATGTTTCCTTACAAGCTGCTGCCTGATCATTTTGCTATGGTACTCTATAGCAAGTGCTATTTTATACTTTTATGAATTCTTATACCATTATTCTTTCATGGTGAGCACTCAAAATTAATTGTACCAAACCAGTTACTCTATTAAAGAAAAGGGATTTTTTTTTTTACTTGCAATACACTGTGTTCTATTTCAAGCCCCGTTTTCCATCTATAACTTAGTCCTAGTTGTAGCAGAATAAAATTCCAGCTTTTATGACAGAAGACTTTTTTTGATCAATAGAAGTCAGCAGCAAAAGCATTTGTGGTTTTTCTCTGGAAAGCATTTGTGGCCACAGACTCAAAGGAGGAAGAAAGGGAGGGGGATTAACTCTTCAATGAAGGTCAAAAACATAATTTAAAGTGAACCAAGAAGAGCAGCTGTGTCTGTCAGCGCAATCAAGATTACCAGCTGGAGAATTTACCAGCAGTATGAAAACAATGCACACCAGATGTCAAATGTTGCAACTGTGAGTAGGAAACCATCTCTGGGCATGGCACTGTCATGCTAGTACTCATTACCAGACAGATTTTACATTTAGCATTTATTTATTAATCAGACAGACACTACCAGGAAGAAACAATAATATTTTGAGCCTTGTGGTGTAAGCCAGAGGCAGGTGTGCACACTGGAATAATTTAACATTGTGCATTCTAATAATTCTCCTTTCACTGTGAACAGAAGATAATGATTTCAAAACTAACTAGCAAATACTAGAACATCTGCAGCTGAGCTTGCTTTAGTTTCGCTCAGTTCATTCTGAGCTTTTAGCTTGAGTTTGGATTCTTTTCTAATAAATCTGAAGTAAATATTAAGAAAACAAGTAAAACCACACTCTATTCCATGGATAATTAACTGGAAAGAACTCTACATAAGTAATGAAAGCTAATACTTCACTAAACACCTCTACCAGCACTTCCTTCACCAGCTGCTTTTTATCTTCCTCCTCCTTCTGTGGCATTCTTGCCTTTTTTTCCTATACATTTTACTCCTTGAGGATGAATTCATCCATTCCCAATGCTTCAACAAGCATGTTACACCATTCTTGCTGTTTAAAATATCTGATGTAGATTTCCTTCTTTTGTACATTCTTTTACTACCTTGCTCACATCCTTCTTTGTGTTTTTCTCTCAATGAAATACAGAAAAAAGAGTGGGAAAAAAGGAGAGAGAAAGATTGGGGTTCTCTCCCCCTCCATTGCTGATGACTAAATTTTCTTCTTCAGCAGATACACAAGCAGACATTTTTGGAGAGAGCCAACAAATTCAGGCCCTCAACTTCTTTCCTTTTGCAGGCTTTAATATTCACTCTTCTGTCAAAATGCTGTGTGTCTGTCTT